>VXAD01008059.1:321914-404608 GCA_013399195.1 Dicrurus megarhynchus
ATACATACACATCCACCTTTTTGCTCACTAACTGGGCCACAGGAAAAGAAATTAGATAAACAAATAAATATATCAATAAATAGATATAAATATATATATTAATATATATTTTAATATATTTTATATAATAAATAAATATAAATATAAATATAAATATAAATATAAATATAAATAATATATATATAAAAATATCTACAATATAAATAAAATAAATAAATAAACTGTAGTCATAGTTAATTAAGGCTTTCTATTTTTTGACACCAGGAGATTTTTTGTCCCGTTTTGGTACTATGGAAGCAATGAAAGTGTAAAAGTGCATACTTTTCCTTATGCTTCTGGCAGTCTTCTTTGCATCATTTAGTAATGGAGCAGAGGGAGTCCCAATTCAAAGTAAACAAAACAAAACTTTGCATATAAATATGTTTCTGTTTGAGCAGAAAACTCATTAATCTGTCTCTCAGACCTGATTCTCCATATCAATACCTCATAGCAAAAAAGAATTCAGATTCTTGTAAAACAACAGCACAATGAAGTGGCTCTGAGGTGAAAAATGAGCAGATGGAGATCGAAAATGTTCAATTCAACTCTGCAGACAGAAAAATGCATGAAAACGTTCAATCCAAAGCTGCAGACAGAAAAATGCACATCAAATTACTGTCCAAAAGTGCTGAAAAAGTTAGAAACTTCCTATAAGCCTGAAGTGGTTGTGGTCAGGATTTGGGGTGTTCTTAAGTCCTACAGCATGAATGCAAGCAGGTTGAAAAGAGAATATGACCTGCCTCCAGTGTTTACCTGATATAGTGGACTAAAGCCCAATTCCAGAATCCCACCACCTTTTGGATTTCTGCATCCTTTAAGAAGAGTATTTGACTGACAAAATTTGGACAGGGAAATTTTTTCTAGGTTTGAACACCTTAGATTTCTTGTAGTCTAGAAATGAACCATGCAAAGGTGCCCTCTTTTGCTAAAGACAAGTGGCATGGCACCTAAATGCAAGCTCATCTGTGTTTATGTGCATTGATTTATCTCTTTATATCCGTAGGTATATGTAAATATACGTAAAGGGGTGGCTTGAGTGCATGGAGCCTTGTCTTGGGACAGGTGACAAAACAGCAGAGGCATATCACACTGGGGCAACCTGATTGTTTTCTGTGAAAAGGCAAGTAAATTTGGTGGCTGGTTAAAGCACGGCCTTTGCCACAATCCCCTGATTAACAAAGCAGTGGCCAGTAAGGCAGGTAGGAAATTGGACAGAGTGGTGTCACCAGGAGTTGTGATGAGTAGTGCACAGTCCCACTGGCAGGCAGTGACCAGTGGCATCCCTCTGTCTGTCTGTCTGTCTGTCTATCTATCTATCCAACTAACTGTTAATACAAACACACAACCTATATCCAAGGTCTGAGAATGAATGGTGTGAGAAGAGGTAGGTTTCTTCCAGAACACAATTTGGGGGTTATTATTAGTACTAGTAATAAAAATTTTCTCTGAAGATATGCAAAAGCTATATTCAGTTGTTCCCTAGGTTCCCATTTTGATTTGTTTTTTCCTTCTTTCCCTGAAACAAATTTTCTGTAATTGAAAGGAATCTTTTATGATTTACATGCCTTATCAGCAGGGTGTTGTGGGAGGACAGATTAGTGAGTTTTATTGCTGTGTTTCTTATGAAAGAATGAGACAAGAGAAATAATAACCCAGAGCTTTCATAGCANTAAAGGAAAAATGGTTTTCCACCTTTTCTCAGTCTCTGTTGCACCTAAGCTACCCCCAGTGCCTCTCCAAAGCAAAGTTAATGAGAAAGTTGTATCTATTTAAAGTCTGTAAAGCCACAAAGTGAAGCTAGTATATGTACAAAAATACATACACATCCACCTTTTTGCTCACTAACTGGGCCACAGGAAAAGAAATTAGATAAACAAATAAATATATCAATAAATAGATATAAATATATATATTAATATATATTTTAATATATTTTATATAATAAATAAATATAAATATAAATATAAATATAAATATAAATATAAATAATATATATATAAAAATATCTACAATATAAATAAAATAAATAAATAAACTGTAGTCATAGTTAATTAAGGCTTTCTATTTTTTGACACCAGGAGATTTTTTGTCCCGTTTTGGTACTATGGAAGCAATGAAAGTGTAAAAGTGCATACTTTTCCTTATGCTTCTGGCAGTCTTCTTTGCATCATTTAGTAATGGAGCAGAGGGAGTCCCAATTCAAAGTAAACAAAACAAAACTTTGCATATAAATATGTTTCTGTTTGAGCAGAAAACTCATTAATCTGTCTCTCAGACCTGATTCTCCATATCAATACCTCATAGCAAAAAAGAATTCAGATTCTTGTAAAACAACAGCACAATGAAGTGGCTCTGAGGTGAAAAATGAGCAGATGGAGATCGAAAATGTTCAATTCAACTCTGCAGACAGAAAAATGCATGAAAACGTTCAATCCAAAGCTGCAGACAGAAAAATGCACATCAAATTACTGTCCAAAAGTGCTGAAAAAGTTAGAAACTTCCTATAAGCCTGAAGTGGTTGTGGTCAGGATTTGGGGTGTTCTTAAGTCCTACAGCATGAATGCAAGCAGGTTGAAAAGAGAATATGACCTGCCTCCAGTGTTTACCTGATATAGTGGACTAAAGCCCAATTCCAGAATCCCACCACCTTTTGGATTTCTGCATCCTTTAAGAAGAGTATTTGACTGACAAAATTTGGACAGGGAAATTTTTTCTAGGTTTGAACACCTTAGATTTCTTGTAGTCTAGAAATGAACCATGCAAAGGTGCCCTCTTTTGCTAAAGACAAGTGGCATGGCACCTAAATGCAAGCTCATCTGTGTTTATGTGCATTGATTTATCTCTTTATATCCGTAGGTATATGTAAATATACGTAAAGGGGTGGCTTGAGTGCATGGAGCCTTGTCTTGGGACAGGTGACAAAACAGCAGAGGCATATCACACTGGGGCAACCTGATTGTTTTCTGTGAAAAGGCAAGTAAATTTGGTGGCTGGTTAAAGCACGGCCTTTGCCACAATCCCCTGATTAACAAAGCAGTGGCCAGTAAGGCAGGTAGGAAATTGGACAGAGTGGTGTCACCAGGAGTTGTGATGAGTAGTGCACAGTCCCACTGGCAGGCAGTGACCAGTGGCATCCCTCTGTCTGTCTGTCTGTCTGTCTGTCTGTCTATCTATCTATCCAACTAACTGTTAATACAAACACACAACCTATATCCAAGGTCTGAGAATGAATGGTGTGAGAAGAGGTAGGTTTCTTCCAGAACACAATTTGGGGGTTATTATTAGTACTAGTAATAAAAATTTTCTCTGAAGATATGCAAAAGCTATATTCAGTTGTTCCCTAGGTTCCCATTTTGATTTGTTTTTTCCTTCTTTCCCTGAAACAAATTTTCTGTAATTGAAAGGAATCTTTTATGATTTACATGCCTTATCAGCAGGGTGTTGTGGGAGGACAGATTAGTGAGTTTTATTGCTGTGTTTCTTATGAAAGAATGAGACAAGAGAAATAATAACCCAGAGCTTTCATAGCAGTGGAAAAGGAGATAATCTTCAGGGTGACCTATTTTGGGATTCGGAAACGTGTAGTAGAGGAAGTGAGCTGTGGAGTGTCAGACATAATGCAATTTCTTTATTCCGAGTTATTTATATGCATTGGGATTTATATCAGTTTTGTTTAAGGCATTTACTCACTCTCTGTTCTATGGGCTGTGCTATCTTTTGAGAGAAATAAATTCAAAAATATAAACAAATGTTTTGATGTCCACAGGAGAATTTTCCCAAGTTATCAAAACTCATTTCCACTTCTTCTCAAGTCACTAATAACAAAGCCACTGTCCTAGCAGGAAAAGAATGCAAGTTTTTCAGAATCATACTAAAAAATCACCAAGTTAGGTTATGTTAAATCAGAGAAGGTAGAGAAAAGGAACAGTAACATTAAGACATGCCATGCAAAGCAATTTCTTCATCTTTCAGCAAGGAATGTCATTTAACAGTGTGATGCAGAGACAATGTTTGGTGTCATCATGACCATAAATGTTGGGTTAATTTGCCTACTGAAGGCAATGGACCACTTCTTGTTTATCTTTGATATGTCTGCGACCACAACCTGTAAGTCAAAATCAATACCTTTTTCAGAAACAAATCAGAAGGGAGTACAGACTGTATCTGCTGGTTTATGTTGCCTTCCCAACCTTGAGTATCTAAACACCATTATCAGGCAGTACCACCCCAAGAGAGGAATCCAGCCTATGCATAAACTATGTGTCAGCATTCCCACCTTGTGGATGTTTATTTTTTTGGTATCAATTGATTCATGTTGGCCACATTTTCACATGTCAAATTCCAGACTACCACAAGCAGCAAACTGTTACAGCTGAGGTATGGTCATGGTGGGATTTCTGCTGCTGGCCTATATGAAAAAACCTTTGGATGCTGTAATTGCTACAGTAAATGATAACTTCCATGTGTCTTCATACCTGTCTAACAACTTGTTCCCATCTTGGTTGCTCACATCATTTTTATAGCCAGAACAGTTGATGACTGGCAGTACACACTCCCTAAATATCAAACTTCAAACTGAGCATGCACTACAGAAGGTCATCAGCAATTTAATTTTGTGTTTTGTTGAACATGAAGCTTGTCAGAAGAAACAAGGAGGATTTTGTATTCTCAATCCCTGCAGAAATCCTTCTCAGACAGAAGTACAGGTCAATTTAATCCTCAAGGAGAAAATAACAAAAAGAAAAATACGTGAAAAAAGATGAAAAAATAATTTTTCCAATGAGACACTTCTTCAGTAAATTAGTTGTTCAAGAAATCTAGCATAACATTCCTATATGGACCTGAGTCACAAAATCCATGCTCAGCCACTTAGTTTCTGTCACAGACCAGGGCTTAAAGGCTGAAGTTTCTGAGGATTGCCCCAACACACAGGAACTGACCTACTCACTTCTAAATCAAGAGCTCCATTCCAGGCAAATAAAACACACGGAGTTGTGAAATAGAAAAAAGAATGCAACACATTGTGTGCAGCACAAAAGGGCACAGATTTTGCTGTGAGATGGCTGGGATTTCTCCACTTTGTATTTCCTGCTATTTTTCCTCACATGGGGCTGTTTTATCAAGTAGCAGCACGTGTGAAATAAAGGTTCTATTAAATAGAGAGAACCAGCACAATTATGCACATTAAAACACAGAAAGATACCAGCATTTATTCAGTATTATAATCTGCCTTCAGAAAGCAGTGAACACTCTGTGACACAAAGCCATGCAATTGTTTCTAAAGGAGAGATTTTCTCCAGAGACCACTATTGTTCTAGGCAGGAGATGTAACTTTGCTCTCCTAAAGAGATTGCTGTGGAGAGACAGGGCACTGTCTATTGGTTTCCAGCTCCAAGAGATGCAAACAAAAGTTGCCTCTCTGTACATTATTAACTGCTCAGACTTATACCACAAACAGCATTAATTTCAAGAACAGGAAAGTCCATATCCTACAGAAAGGTCAATGAGAAAAACAGCCCTCTTTAAACACTGAAACAAAATGTTTTAACACTCTAAAGCTCTTACTTGTTCCTTCCTTTTTCTCAGCAAGATGCACTGGGCAGTCAGAAGTTCTGGGTCACAACTCATCTTTTTACTTTTAATCCTCCTTCTCATTGCATTCTGCTGCTTGCGTAGCCCACAGGGTCTACACAGCTTCCACTGTCACCAGAGCTCAGCTTGACTCCACTAATGCACTGGATGCCTCCTATAGACCAGATTCTGCTTTTTAACAAACTGCATATTATACGATTTGTATCTAAGCTTAATAAGCATGTCTATTTTACTGATAATGGTATTGGAAATGGAAGACAGCTTTCTGACAGACTCAGAATCATACAGGCACAGAAGGATTCATTAGCTACTAGTGCAGTTTCAAACCGTGGCATATCAATTTCTGCTATTTCTAGTGAGAAGATACTCGATTTCTTAATTGTGCTGATTGAAATTAATGATAAAGAAATTAAAATCCAAATTATTGAGCAAGGTAGATGATTGATTCAACTTTCTGGAAAGGAGCAGTTCACCTGTTTCATCTCCTATCAGAACACTTCTGTCAAGATATGATTAATGGACAAAGAACTCCTACTTTTGGGATTCTTTTCCAGAAAATGGTGATTATATAACTCAGGTAGGGTTAAGGTGTAGAAATGTTTGGAACCACAGTCATAGAGGACAGAATTACTTGGAAATGTTGTATAAATATACTTCAGATTTGCCCTTCAGATACTCACAGACCCATAGTGGGAAAGCAGAATTGATACTGAAAGAAGTACAGTGAAAGCTGAAGACAATAAACATTTCCAGTCCTCAGTTTCATCTTTAAAGCCTCTGAAATCTGTGCCCTTCCTGTGCGATAACTTCACGCTATTGGCCTGAAGGAGGTGGCATTTAGAAAACATTTGTTACAATGAGACTGATCCTACACTACACATGCCCATATGGATTTAAATGTTTGTAGGCATTTGTTTGCTAAGGAATATCCCAGTGTCCAATCTCTCATGGTGGCCATTTACACAGGAACTGTGATTACACAGCACAAACACAAGTACAGAGCAATGACAAAGAGTCTGTAATTCCACCCAGACTTAATTGGATTTCTGTTTAGCAAGGCAGGATTAGCCATAACTCATTCTTATAAACCATCTGAAATTACTACACATGGTCAAGAAAGATGATACACAAAACACATGGTGCTCAGTAAAATCACACCAAGGCAATGGTTGCAACTGCTGATATGAGTCTGGTTTTGTTACTTGCACTGTGGAGCTCTGCAGATTACATCATACAGATGGTTTCCATACCTGGCATCCACTCAACCTGCACATACACTTAACCACCTCCACCTGTCTGCTTAGCCAAACCAGTAATGGAAAAAAAAAAAAGCCAGGCAGCATATAAATCCATCTGCACTGAATACAGAAAGTTAATATTAAATGCTGTGCAATAGAGGAGTACTTTAGATTTCAAAATGGAAACACTCCCATTTAGAGAAGCAGGGAATTCAGTCCACAGTTGAAACAGGAAAACTGAACACTCTTACATGTTTGAGCACAGCAGATACCATCAGGGTACAACATTTCAAAACAAAACCAGCAGGTATACAGCTGTCTACTCAATCCTGCCATCAGTCAGTATTGTCTTGCACTGCTGGCCTACAATATCTATTTTCTTCAAACCTATGTTTTGGGGTCCTTGCTTCCTCAAACACAATGGCATCAAGATCCCAGACTTTATTGACAGGGGATATCAGTGAAGATACAGAGGAAACACCTACTCAGTTGAAAAAATGAATTTCTTTTTCCAGAATAAGAATTCTGGTATGGGCCAGTGATAAATATGTAAAAAAAAAAAAAAAACCAAAACCCAAACACACACAAAATAAACCACCCCACCCAAAAAAACCAAACAAACAAAAAAACCCCAAACAAACCAACAACCAAAACAAAACATTATACTAAAGGGATAATGATTTCATTCTCTTTCTCCTCAAAAGAAAGATAATCCTCAAGCTGAATGTTAAAAGCTTTCTTAGTCTTGGCATTATGACACACAACCTGGCAGTATTTGAATGGGACAGAGAGATGGCCTCTCCTTGACAAATTTTATGCAGCTATACATAGGAGGTGTAGGGTTTTGTTATATTCTGCTTTCCTATAAGCTTTAGAGTTATGCATCTTCCTGAGTTGTGTTGTTTGCCATATTGTGTTTTTATAATGAACCACACAAAACTCTTGTCATTTCCTGGTACAGGGAAAGCACCAGTTATTCACACTGCCTAAGTCCCGCACAGCTGTAATTCCAAGGTTTTCCTAGCACTGTAACCAGGATGGAAAGACTTGTAACCAAGGTATTGAGGTTGCTAAGAATTAGTTATGAATGGAAACATGTGTGAGAAAAAGAGATAGAACTAGAAGAAAGCATAACAAGGGTTAAAAATAATGTAATGAACAAGGCAGTTCCCAGTCAATCACACTGAGGAATGTGTCAAACCCAGACAACACACACTGTGATAAGACCACAGCAGAAATTGCTCATTAATGTAAGACATTCTGAGAACAGAAGAATGGATAGCAACAAGGCTGCAGAACATCATACACACCATTCCCTCCTCTTATCACAACAGGAGAATAAACACTATTCCTCAATGGACATGAAATATTTCTTTTAAAAGTAATTCATCATTGCCAATCATGAAGAACCCCAGAGCTGTGACAAGGACTCAGTACCTAGTTTCCCTGGTCCTTTGTGTCCCACACAGTGCCAGACCATTCAGGCACACTTGGTGCCTGTGGTAAGTGGAAGTAAGAATGAGTGTGAGTAAGATCAACTTACTCAGAGCTTTTGCAAGCAACTTTCATCTTTGCTTTCCTTTTAGACCTGATCTGTTTTGCTATATCACTTACCAACAAATTTCTCTGTATAACATCTATACTAACACTGTACAGCCCTGTCCATAAGGATGACCTGTCTCACGAGGTTTTAAAAGAGTTCAAAAGATTTTTAACCAGATAATAAAGTAATCTAGAAATTAATATTCATGATTATAATGTTATTAACTTCTTTTCCCATTAAGGATTTTTGTCTTATAACACATTTTCCTCAACAGTTCTTGGGCAATGGGAAAGAGCAGAGCTTTTCATCTTCCTGGACTCAGACCCCAGGTAAATGTAAATGAAATTAAAGAACGCCTACCAAGCAGGCTGTAACAATGATTGCTTTTGAGCTTTTGTTTTCTGTCTGGACTAGTTTACAACCATGCTGTGCATTCATGGAAACAAACTGTTTGTTAGTGGTGTCAACAAGGAGGTTCTGAAGTATTTCATAAGTTTTGAAACAACAGCTATTATTTTAACAGCAGTCATTTTTCCAGTTACTGTGGTAAGCACACCACCCCATGTGATTGAAGACTGAAGAGTGTAAGATTGGGATATTTCAGGAGCTCAGGCTTTCAGGCAAGAAACTGAGCATCATGACAGAGCTGCCAAAAGCCTTCTGGAGAGTATATGGTGAGAAAATAACAAAGGTCTTCAAGAAAAAACTGGGAGGTCCTCTTTCTCTGAAAGTTGCCATGCAAAAGTTAAACATGGAAACTTCTTAATGAGCACTGTTATTGTTTTCTGTTTGACACAGAGGGTAACAGAAAGCAGATGTTTCTGCATAGCCATCTTTAAGGAAAAGAAAGGAGAAGAAGGATGGATGAGGGAGAAAAGCAGTTGGACATAAACATTATGGCTTCAGAGTACAAATTTATTTACAATATGTACACAGTTGGGAAGGGGCAAAAAAGCAGCAAAATTATTTTCCAGGAGGGACTTAAGGCATACACTAAACTTTACACTGCATATTAGCAACAGATAGATGTTAAACAGATGTTTATTTGTAAAAATATCCACAACAATACATCTCCACAAATAAGCTTAGGAAATATGTGGTCACATGCAAAATTTAAAGGAGAGGAATACACATTGGAGGAAAAGGTTCCAAGACAGAGTGGTTAAAACCAAAGAGACAGATGTCTACTCAGAAAGGCAAATCATTGAATCATAGAATGGTTTGGGTTGGAAGGGATCTTAAAGATCCTCTAGTTCAAACCCTTCTGCCATAGGCAGGGACACTTCCCACTACACCAGGTTGCTCAGAGCTCCATCCATCGTAGCCTTGAACAATTCCAGGAATGGGACATCCATAACTCCTCTGGGCAACCTTTTCCAGTGTCTCACCACCCTCACAGCAAAGAACTTCCTCCTAATACCCAAGTTAAATCTCACATCTCTTAGTTTTAAACTGTTCCCCCTTGTCCTTTCACTATCTGTCCACAAAGAACATCACTCTCCCTCTTTTTTTAAGATCCCCCTTTGAGTATTGGAAAGCCCCAATGAGGTTCCGTGGGAGCCTCCTCTCAAATGCAGAAGTGAGATTAAGTGCCACCTGGAAGACAGAGTGACATGGAACAAAAGTGCTGAGTGGTGAAAGATGCCTGCATCATCCAGGGAAAATAACAGTGCTCAGCTCCAACAGCTTGCAAAGATTTCTAGCCCTTGGAGAAAGCAAGCAGATCAATTTCAAGAGAACAGTTTTGATTATGCAAGAAACACAGCTCAAAAACCTACCTGGATCTCAGACTAGGACCAAAACCAATGATAGTAGTTTTAAAGCACCAACACAAAAAAGAATGAAATGTGAGCACTTGCAAATATCAAACTGTATCCACCAAATATTTATGTGAACAGTCATTACAGAGAAATAAACTAAGTTTCATAAAATATTGCATATTTAGCAATTTTTTCATTTGACTTAATTCTGCATTACTTCTATTTTTTGTTGAGTCTTCTCTGGATTTTCTTAAAATTTGTATGAGGGCAAGAGTATTCATAACTTCTATGAGAAAAAGAGGCAAAGGACACTGACCAAATGAATTCAGGGAAGTTGATGGAATTCGGACTGTTCATCTGAAGAGTAAGAATATGTCCTCCAAAACTTTCATCTGCCATTTCAGTATCATATTTGACTGGACTCCAGACTCCTCAATGATTCCTTCATGGCTGCTGGGTAGTGGGGTGAGCATTAAAGTGATAAAACCTCTGCGAGGCTCTTCCTTTCTAAGTACAATTCTAACCAGAAAATTTTTGGATGATTTTTGTCTTTTTCTGTTTTATAATTCAGAGAGGATGCACAAATGTTTGGTTATTTTATAACCAGTTTTATAAGCATCAGAAGACGCCACAAGAAGGTTTACGAAGTACGTTGTACTAGAGAGCCATTTTTGTTGTACTGAGAGATATTTTTGCAGGAGTTCCTAGGAGCCTAGGAAACTTAGGAGATATTATTTATTTTACCTTGCTTTGCTGCCATGCCTTTTTTTTTTTCCCCCAATATTTCTGAGCCAAGTCAGAAGGAGAAAACATGCAAAATGTTAATCAATGGTTTCTGTTATGCCCACAATAATTATGAATTAAAAAACTGAGCACCCATCCCTGCAATGCATCACAGTCCACCCCCAGGCAGACACCTCTTCTGGCCTAATGTTTGGGATGACCCCAGTAAAATCAGCAAAGATCCAGGAACAAATTAGAAGAATCTGACTGCAGAAGTGAAAAATGAACATCACAAGCATGGTGTCTAGAGGTGTCTTAGTGGGTTTGAAGAACAGAAAGTCAGTGGGTGACTTCAAAGCAAAGGGCTAGAAACTAGATATCACAGAAGAAAATGACACAGAAAGAATAAAACATCCTGTTCTGGAGGAGGTTATAGACATATAAAATTATCAGAAACACAGAAGATACACAATCTCATTCCAAGCAGGATACACCTTTGGAGATGCCAGTTTCTGCTTAAGAACAGATGATCACTACAAAAAAAAGGCATATCTAGATTGTTTTGGTCAACAAGAGAAGCAACCAAAGAAAGAAATAATTTCTTGTTCAGTAAAAGGCACTGTTTCGTGACAAAAAGTGACAACAAACTAAAATGTTCATCTAAGACGATACCTAAATGTGAAAGACACTTTCTACACATGTATGAGGCAAGGTGGTTCTTTTAGGAGCAGAGATCAGGAGGGGAGTATTTCCAGAAAAGTGATAGAGGCACATTTTTAAGCATTGAAGATTAAGGTGTAGGGAAGAGAAAATAGGTTATGAAAAAGATCAAATTAAAAAAAGTGTGGACAGTCAGATAAAAAACTTGAGGTTTAGAAGGAGTCCCTTCAGAAAGATTTTTCTCAAAAAAAGCCAGTATTTATTTATTATACCAGTAGTATCCATAATGCAGACAGGGGTGGTGTTTCTACACCTGCATTCCAGTTCAAATTAGAATTGCACTTTGAAAGTAAATCTGTGACTGACTGTTCAACGTGCTTAGGTTCATGCAGACCATGTGAAATGGACTTTGTGGATTTTAGCCGAAACCTTAAGATGCCCTTTAAAAGCAGACCTGGCACAACTGAACCAGTAATGAATATCCATGCCAGAGAAGCAAATAACAGCAAAGAAAACCTTGACTAGACATTTCCCTGCATATTTTCATCTATAACGTCCTCAGATTTTTCATTAGTTCCATGTTGTCTTCCTTTCATTTAATGACCTTTGTCTTAGCTGCCAAAATAAACTTCACCAGCTTTTGCTGCCTTCTTCACGTTCTCCTGAACCAGTCATCAAATAGGCACAGATATCCTTCAGCTCAGTTCCTTCTGCCAAATAAATTTATAACCTCGCTTGGAACTCCAGGCTGTGGAATATAAACCCAACATGTGAAACCTCTTACTAATATGTTTAGAAAAGTGATCTCCAGCCTGATGGTGTAATTTTAACAGGCTCTTGTTCATGTTGTGTTAGGCCACCCACTATCCTGAGTGCCTGATTTTTAATTATTTAAACATAATACAATACAAAGCATTTCCTAAACACTGAGCTTTTATGCTTGCAATTACTTTTGGCCAGAAATAAGTATTCCCTCATAGAAACCACAGTTTGGTTAGATATACACTGAACCCTTCTTAGGGATATCTGGGATCTGTGGTGATGCTGTCAATGGATTCCTACTCTCTGCTACACAGAGGATAGCAAGCATTGCCCCATGGACCACAGGGTTGAGTTTAACCATGGTAGCAACCTGAAAAATGTTATCAAATATCAAAGGAGTGTAAACAGACCACTTTTGAGAGTATTTTATAATGCCAGCTAGAAAATAGGTTGAGGTTAAAACTAAATTTTCCTAGTAGCAAAGGTTTGTTAATCCTCGTGCTCTACCTTTAGCAATCTAGTCTGCCAGCTTTTCCTCACATTTGTAGTCTCAGTGAAGCAATATTACTAGGTCTCATAAATCTCTGGATATTTGATAGTTTTCCTAAAGCCTCAGATCATAATTAAATAACTGCAAGAATTTCAACTTCGAACTTAATTTTGTTTCTCAAGGTATCCTGAAGCAATACTCAGCAAATCAAAACAAAAAATAAACTCAATTGATTTTATAATCATTATTCTATTCAGGAATTCCAATTCAGAAATCCCATTCATGGCTTTTTAGTGTTTCAAAATAGTCATTAAAGCTGATAAAAAGATTCATGAGAAAAAAATGAATGGTTTGCTTTTATTTCTCTGCTTATTTCACTCCATGAGAAACCTATAAAATAACTTGATCTGAAACTACTTGGCAATATAAATGGAACTTCAGTTAACTAAAAAAAAAAAAAGGACATAGCCAGGATTGCTATTATAGCAATATTTCAGTCCTTAATGCTCTGAGTTATTTTTTACTCTATCTATGCTTAATGTAAATGTTTTAGCTGTTTTCAATTTCATCAGTTCTTTGTTATTCCTAATTAGTGATTGAATAATTTCTATTTACAGCATAAGAAAAGTTAGAATCTTACACCCACTCCAAATATTAAGACACAGAGAGAACCTGAACTCATGATGACAGAATCTGAGAATTCAGGACCAAATACCTTTGTGATGTGAAACCACGAAGATCCTCCTGTTGGGTCCATAAGGTCACACCTAGTCTGTGCTTCCCCACTAGGCTAAGGTTTCTGCTTTATTACTGAGCATGCCAGAACTGAGATGCTTGAGGGGAACAAATGAGGATAGAACCTGGGATCTGAGTAAAACAGAATTCTACTGCCATTCTCCATACAGTAATCTCTAAAGGCAGCAGTAAAATAGCAAAAGTTGAAAAGTAGCAACTGTGGACCCATGCTAACTGCAAGATTGGTCCTGACCCTACCTGGTTTAATCCCTACTTTTTAAAATTCTTTTGCCACCTGGTGAACTGTTACATTTTGATAATTCAAACAAAAAGGACAAACTGTTAAAGCTTAAAGCTGCAAAGCACTGAATTACAGGACAGTCAATTAATATTTAACATTTATTAATATGACAAAATAAAGGTATAGATTACATGAACTTCACATTTTTTAAACATAGTATGGCTGAACAATCTATAAAAATCACTGTGGTTTTTTCTGTCAGAAGAAAACCCCAAAAACTACTAAGAGGCACCATGTTATTGGGCTACCATATGGAAAGTGTTATGTATAAGAGGATCACCAGTAACTGAATTATTTTTTTTATAGGCTAATGTAGTCAAGCAATGAAAAATTTGTGTGTTAGCATGTTGAGAAATAATATGGGGGGAAAAAAAGACTAAATCTTTTTGGCAGGAGACCTGAAACTAAAGAAAATCACATCAAAAGCCAGGAAGCTATACTTATAAAATTCCTCCCTGCAAACCACACAGTGATCTCCAGTTACATTCATTCATAAAGCTGCTGGAAATGGCAATCCCTGATGCACACATGGGTTGTGTAGGTATCAATTAAGATAGGCCAGGTGGGAAACAAGGGCTCATATGGGGGGCATTATGTATTAGATACTTGGTGTCGGGTTCTTCACATGGGACTTGCAGCACTTTTCAGAGTTCAAGGCTTGATTTGAAAATGTAACCCTTTCCTTTCCATGGGAAGGGACACTCAAAATGTGGAAAAGAAAGGGGCAAATCCAGTTCTGCTCTTCCATAGCCTCGTAAACCATCTTCCATCCCACCCTTCCAGCCTTTTACTGGAGCTACTGCCTCAGAGGAAAAAAGCATATTAAATTGGGGTACAGCCAGGGTTGTGTCAGGGCCTGTACTTCGTGTACCTTCAGCGTGCTCTGGAGACTGAATCTCCTCTGCCTGGAAGCTCCAGGGTCCATGAGTCTATGGAGCTGTTCCACAGTAACTTTCAGAGAGAAAGTAGCAAGTGGGACAAGTAGGAAAAACCTAAGCAAATACAAATTTGGTGGATTTCCCAGCACTTTGCAAAATATGCCACGAGGAGACTGAAGTGCATGAAGAGACTTGGGTGTATTGAGCTGAGGAAGTAACTTTTCAACCCAGAATCTGGATTCAGAGATTTCATAGAATGAAGCAGTCACATGAGAGATACAACCCTTTTCATGATTACCATAGCTATGTTATAGCGTAGCTGGTTTTTAAAACCTGGCGAAAAAACCAGGAGGAATATTGACTGCCATAAAAAGCTCTCAAAAATAATTTCACTTTTTAAAAATTATTAACTTCAGTTTCATTTTGTTTTCCTTTTTTTGTGTTTTCTTTCTGTTTGCTGTCACTACCATTCATCTGGAGCCATGAAACACACACAGTGTGAAACCAAAATGACATCTTCAAAAAAATTGGTTCTTTGTCCACTGGGGACCTGACCAGTTTCTGGCAAGAGAGGTCAGTCAGAGCTTTTGCAAACCTCTGCCAAAGCAGTTGAGTTCCAACTACAAGCAGGAAACAGATACTAACTTTCCATTAGCATTTAATTAAAGTAAGCATGTGTGTTTCACTTGTGCCTTTGCAAATCATGTAATTGCTGCTTTCAAAAAGTATGGTTCAAATATGGACCCTAGGGAGTCTCAGGTTCTTGAATCCAAGAGATATCTTTCATAGAGATTCTGAAAATATTCTCTCTATACCAGCTCAGTCCCAGTTTAGCAGCAGTTGCCACCGATAATGATGATGATAGCTAATGATGATAAGGTATAAAAGAACTGTGACTATGCTTTAGCTAATCTATACATTGTGGCTTAAACCTACTTAACCATACTTGTAGCAACTGTATGGTTACCTAAAGGACAGCTGATTCTGAAATTTGTGCCAATATTAATTTAAGATCATTTCTAGTAAAGACAAAATGGCATATCTGTATACTAAAGTTGCTTTAAGACAACTTTTTCATCTAAAGGCAAAATATCTATCATTTACCTTAACATTTTTACTGGAAATAATTGCAATCTTTATGAACTGCCAGCCAAATGAAGGTAAGTCTTTCCATTATGTTGTTATTGGCCAGGGAACTTTACAGACAGCGTCCTGTACATATCACAGACTAACAGGTTGGAAAGGACCTCAAGACATATTTGGTCCAACCTTTCCTGGCAAAAGCACAGTCTAGACAAGATGGCCCAGCACTCTGTCCAGCCAAATCTTGAAAGTGTCCAACACTGGGGAATCCAATGCTTCTGTGGGGAAATTATTCCAATGACTGACTATTCTCATTGTGGGAAATTGTCCTCTTGTGTTCAATCGGATTAACTTGTATCCATTACACCTCCTCTTTTCCATGTGACTGCTTGTAAAAAGGAAGCCTGCATCATCCTTGCAGCCAGTCTTTAAGTACTGAAACATGATGATAAGGTCTCCCCTGAGCCCTTCTTTTCTCAAGACTGAACAAACCCAGTTCTCTCAGCCTTTCCTCATGCAGCAGCTTCCCATTCCTTTGACCATCTCTGTGGCCCTTCTCTGGACCCTCTTCAGCCTGCCCATGTCTTTTCTGTATAGCAGGGACCAAAACTGAACCCAGCATTCCAGGTATGGCCTGACAAGTGCTAAATAGAGAGGGACAATTACTTCTTCATCTTTGCTCGCTGGTGATGCTCTTGTTGATACAACTCAGCATGTCAGGCAAAGGAGGAAATGAGGGGGGATGAGCAGGACTCCCCCCAACACCAATTCTGAGCTGTTATGTCCATTCACCCCAAATGGGAAACAGTGTCTTTGGTGGGCAAAGCAGTCTTATCATGGGGCCTCACTTTGGTCCAGAGATGACAAACTGGAATACAAAACATAGCTCAGACCCAAAACTAGGGGCAGCATTTCATGAAACAATAACAAGAACTGTGTTCAGTCTAGCAATAGGATTAATAATTGTCATCCCACTAATCTCCCATTTTGCATTCTAGGTATTAAGAAAATACATGAACAGCAGCAGCCATGAGGTGTGCTTTGGGATAAGGATTGTATGAAGTACAGAAAGATTCTCCTAAAAGCTGAGGGACTTTCCTGTAAGACATGTTATATATGACCCACAGGCCACTCTTATATCACCGTGGTATGAAAGAGCTCCTGTGAGAGCTCAGAGCAAGGTTGGGAGGATAGTCCAGAAACTGCCCATTAGCTTTCACTTGGGAGACAGGATGACTCAATAAACATTTCCCTAATAAATCACAGGGACTGGGGGAGACCCAGGGCCAGTCCCATTCCAGCAGGAAATGTGAAATACTACTTAGGGACCACCAGGGCTGACAGATCTATCCACAAGTCACTCTGTAAAAAAACAAAGATTTTGAGGGAATAATTATAGCTCATAACAGACTACATGCATCACAATTCAGAAATTGTCTTCTGACCAAAAAAACTTGTCTTGAACACTGATTAATATTTTAGTGGCAAGCTCAGCATCAAATGCAAAATTCATATCTGTTTGTTGGAATAAATGTGCATAATAAAAACCATGAGTTTTTGAATAGAGCTTTAAGTAATTAGAATGCTTTCTACACGATGCTGATTTAACTAAAATCAAAAGCCTACTCCTCCCCTACAGGAAGACAAGTCTAATGAAGGGAGTTGCAGAGTCTCAAGGTACTGCTGCATTTCAGAAAGACAGCAGCACAGCTGCAAACCAACAATGGCTTTTGTGTCCAGCATCCAGAAAAAAAAAGTCTTTACCATCCTGTGCAACACATAATCAGTACAAGTTTGCACAAGTTTGTTTCTTTTAAATAGATTGACTTTTAATTAAATGACATTTGAATCCTGAGGCTAAATTTGCCGTCTTTTGGTACCTGTTACTTTGCACTGCTCCTCTCTACAAGGTGACTTAAACGTACTTTGGAGGAACATCTGTACTTTGAGAAGTGTGAAGAAATTAGCAGTAGCTGACAACAACCTGGCACAGGGTAAAGAAGATTTTTCCTAATAGCCAAGCACTTTCCTTAGCAGCTTGGAAAAAGTTTGTTCAGGGATGGTCCTGCAAGGCAAAGCCCGGAAAGCTCTCGGTGCAAATGCTGTTTCCCGGTGATAGAAACCTATCGCAGCGCTGCCGCGGGGGACAGCGGTGCCTCCGGAGGCAGAGCCCCCGGCTGCGGCACGGGGAACACCTCCACCAGCGGCCGGTCTCGGGCCGGGGCCGGGGCCGGGGCTCGTTCCGCCCGCCGGAGTGACACGGCTTTGCCCGGGGGAGCATCACCGTGGCTCCGTGCCCGGCTCCGGGGCAGCCTGCCCTGCTCCGGCCGGGACCAGCCGCCCCTCTCCGCCCCGGCTCCCGGCGCGGGGGAGCGNCGCCCCACCGGCGGCCGGTCCCCGGGGCCGTGGTGCTGAACGGCGCCCGCCCGGTTCGGGCGCTCCAGTGGGCGTGAGCCGCTTCCCCGAGGTACTCACAGCAGAGCTGGGGACTCGTGCTCTGGGAAAGGCGGCAGCTTCAGTGACGGTCCAAACTGGGGAACAGCTGCACCATCTGTGGAAAGGTGTGAGCGCCTCCAGTTCTTGGTCTGCCAGCATAAACGGGCCCCTCACAAGCAGCCAGTCATCAGAGATGTTGGGTTCTTTGGAGACAGGTATGCTCTGGAAACAGAACGAGATTTTGAGAGGATCAGTAAAACCACTTACTCCAGACCAAGCCATTCCAGTGTTCCCTCTCCCAGTTCTCCAGAAGCAGAAGTGCTGCAGCAAGGGAATAGCTCATAAAGGGAGAATTCACAGCAACTGCAAATGAAGCCTTCAAGATGTTGTGTGGTTTATTTCTTTAGTATCAGATTTGTGAATGGAAACGTTTGACATCAACAAGTGGCAGTGTGCTGTTCCAGCACGTGTGAGACTGTTGAGTGGTCAGCTCCTCCGGAACTGGAAGTTCATGAACTCCAGACCCGCTCTTATGCCTTAGAGAAAGCACATTTGTTATTCTGTACCACCTCATACCATTGTTGGGGGTGGGGAAAAAGGACTCTTTTCTGGGAAGAAGGGGTTCCTTCCAGTCAACAAAACGTGGTGGAGGGAGCCTGTCCGGTCTATTACTGGGGTATTTTCGTGTGAAATGTTTCTTTTCTTCTACCTTCTGTCATTGGTATTGTTGCTGTTACTGTTCATTTCCTTATTTCATTGCTGTTTCCAGTAAATTGTTCTTTCCTCAACCTGCTATCTTTGCCTATTGTGCCCTCAATTCTCAACTCCATCCTGCTTCAAGGGGAAGGGTGAGGGGAAATTGGGAGAGCAAGAGAAGGTGGCAGGGTTATGGAGAGTCTTGGTGGGGGGACTGAACTGAGGAATACCATTCCTAAACCACAGCAGCAATACATGTTACAGCAGCAGTGAAACTTAGTCCCACTTAGTTCAAAATGGTGCTAAGGACTCAGAGCAATCTTGTGACAGCTAATGCAGCCAGGTCTTTCTTTCAGTCCCCTCGAACTCAGGCGGCCCTGGGTTGTTGTGGTTACTATTCATCTTCACTGTTCTTTGCTAAATGTCACATAGTGCTGTCAACAATACCACACCCACATAAAATCAATTACTTCTCTCCCGGCTGAGCGCCCTGGACTGCTAAGTAGCCACTCGTTACCTTTAGCACTGGTGCTGCCTCTCAAAGGACAGAGTTCTTCAGTCACCACTCTTCCACTGACCTGCGCTGTGCTCCGACCTGCAGTGTGTGCCTTCTCTTGCCTTTCTTCTTCGGTCACATATTTTGGCTGCAGGTTCTTCAAGGCCAGGAATTTTTTGCACACTGAGCAGACAGTGACAAGTCCAGCCATCTCACTCAGGTACTTTAGGTAGTCCCTCTGAAGTCCTACAGGAATATCAGACAAGGAGGGATCAGAAGTGCCCTGTGCCTCCAGTCTACATTAGTTCTTCCCCAATATCCATGAGGGTTCATGTGACATTCTCCCAGAAAGGGTCTGCCTGCCTGAAAGCATCTTCTCTTTCTAAATTTCTTTATTTTTCAAAAAATGCTGAACTGATAGAAATAGCTAAGCTGATGGATGTTGATTCTTCATGTGTGAGAAGGACTAACCTGGCAAAACTGGTTTTCCTCCCAGATTTTGGGATCTAGTTGATCTTTCCCTCTGCTAAAGGTAAGTTTTATCTTGATGCTTGTTGTGGAAATCAGAACAAGTGAAAGACTGTGTCTAGGGCAGTATCTATAGAGTTCAGCTATGTTAATTTAATTTGCAGCTTTATGGAACATTTCCCAGTTTTAAGGAAAGTTTGTACTGAAATCTTGAGAGATATTGTACACTTTATAAAAGCATTGTTTTCTTGATTTTAAAGTGAATTATTAAATAAAACATAACTGAACAAGTTTTTCCTGTGAAAATGAGCACCTTTTGGAAAGGAATGAGATCCTTCTTCCTCCAGGCTTTAGGCATTTTAGCCATCCAGGGGAGTCATAGCACTATCCAGATGCATTCAAGGGGATTTTCTGGGATGTAAGCAGAATGTACATTTACTATCCAGGTGAATTCAAGACCACTTTCTCGTCTGCAAGCAGAACATATGTTCTTTAACTTGTATACTTGCAAGTGATGTAAGCCAGCAGCATTTGGATAACAAAATGGAAAAAGGTTATTTTATTGTCTGTAGATGCAGAGATGGGCTGCTGATTTGTCACAGAAACACACAGAGGAGTTATGGCTGTTAATACACTTTTTCACCTGTCTGAAGATGTACATGTACGAGTACATGTACTCCTGTAAACTGCATCACTGGGTTGATGGCAAAGGTTGGGTGGCTTCAGAACAATTTATTCCAACACTGAAGCTTTTTCACTTGCCAGGTGACATGAAAACCATCTTTTTGTTTAGAGCACCTCAGATACATGAGCTTATGCATTTCCTCTGACCTCCCTTCTCTTTCCAATGATATATCCAATGGAGTAACATCTTTTATCTTTGAAGTGTATGCATATATGTGTTCTAGTTTGCCTCAGTGATGTTTGAAGGAACTGTTTTGATGTGAGTGCAACTGTTACAGATAAGCACAGGAGGACACATGCAAAGCACTCCTGTAATTTGATAAAGTAATACTTTTTTTGTGCCTCAGACTAAAAAATGCAAAAAAGTTCATGCCAGATGACTTTTTTCCACCTTTTTTTCCATCATGAGATTTTTGTTGCAGTGTGTTGCCCACCTCAGTACCCCCAAATCCCTCACTATAAAGCTCTCACCAAAAAGGTATTTTCAGGGTCAGAAACAACACTTTGGACTCTTTGAAGAAAATGCATTTTAAATTATGGCTTAGATAAAGCAATAGGGACAGAGGATTTTGGATAAAGGAAAGAATTTCATAAAGGGGACAGGCTGTGGTAATGGACAACTTAAGTAACAGCAAGCAGAGGCAGAATAAAACTAAAGCCACTAAAACTAAAGCACTCAGAAGCACAGAGGAGGTCTAGAAGATTTACACAGTGGTTGATTTCCATCAGATTTATAATTTTGGCAACTAACATGGCACGTCTTCCAACTCCTGCAGCTGTTAGTCTGCACAATGACTTTGAACCCCCTGGGCTTATTGGCAGGTGAAATTAGCATTAATTTGTATGGTCATGGAGTCTCAGGCAACCAGAATGCTTGGGACTGTCTGCACTTATGCAATCACTTTGCATGCATGAGCATGCTATGAGCATGCTATGAGCCTGCGAGTCACTAGCTTTTATGGGGATGACTGATGTTCATAACATGGTTTTCTGTAGAATCATCATCCGAGGCAATAGTGCTGTCAGTTATGGCATCATATATTCGATCCAGTTGTTCATGTGACACAAACTGAGGCAGCCCCATTGACTTCACTGATATTAAAATGACTCATTCTAGCAAGGGAGCTGGCTGTCTTTTTTGCCTTTGCTGTGTTTCTCATTAGACAGGGTTTACCTTGCACAGTTAATTTATTGCAGGTGAAACATTTCCATCATCCCTGTTTCTATGATCAAATGCAAGTTTGCATTCTGGTCTAGGAACACTGCCCTAGGTTTGGTGAAATGAAAATGCCTGACAGTGGATAAAACATAAGGGAAATGTACAACAGGGTGTACAGAGGAATGGACTAGTGCATTTTCCTGATGGAGCTAGTATTTTTCCTTCCTTGTGCAGCTCAAGAGCTCATGGGCAGCTGGGGGCAGTGAGCCAGCCTGGGGTGTGTCGCTATGGTTCCAGGTTGGACTGCTGTCCTGGCTGGAGAAAGAACAAGGGCCACTGCCAAGGTAACATTAACTTTCTGCTTGTTTCCTCTCTGTGGCTGCATACTTGGTACTAATAAAGGGGTTTCTTACATGTCTGCCAGAAGTTACAGAAAGAAAAACTTCTGAGGAGTGAAATCTCCTAACTCTGTGAGAGAGCAAAAAAAACATGCTTGAGAGACCATCTCCTCAAAAAAAAAAAAGCAGATCTTTGGGTAAATAACCCCAAACCATAACTTGCATGTTCAGAAATTCTTAGATCCAGAAGGCAGCATCTGTTCTAACCTCCTGCACAGCCCTGGTCAGTGGCTATACTATTACAGCTGTTGAGTACATACCACAAATGCAGTGTTTTCCGATGCTGTATAAGGTCCCCTAAAATTATTTCATATCAGTTGGTATCCTTTATCTTCAGAGTACATAGCCTCTGAGAACCAGAAGGTTTTAAATTTCTAAAAATAGAAATAAAACTCAAGCAATAAGTGCCCCTGACTTGAGCTTGGGTAGCCAGCCAGAGTTCTGGTCTGTGGATTGTTTGCTTAATGAAGAGACGGTGGTTCTTAAGACACTTCTAATTTGTAAAAGGTCTACATATCCCAAGGAGAATGCAGTGTGGAATCTCTCTGTCCAAATGTACTTGGGCAAAACACAATAAAATCATAAAATACATGTTTTAGAAATCTTTTTCAGATGTTGCACCTGTTGTCCCAGAGAGTTTGACCTTTTATATCTAGTGAATTTGTATAGAGGCTTAAGATTATTCATTGCTGAAAACCCATATACTAAAAGGGAAAGATGCTAAAATGTCTCTGCTCTGTATATATTATATGCCATTTTAAAAGAGGAAAAAGGGTTTATTGTAGTATTTCTTTCACTGCTTAATCGCCCTTTAGTTTTGATGCAAATTAATACCTGGAAAGACAACTGGCAAATGTAACTTCGATCAGACAGTGGAGTAGGTTGTCTTGTTTTATAGCAATAGGTTTTCATAAAATTTGAAGACTCTTCTTTGGAAAATCACTTTAAACCACCTATAATGTAATTCTGCATTGTAAATCCAGATGTGGTGTTTTTCTCTGCTTCAGTGCTATAACACTGCAAGCTGGTCTTTGGCAGGCTTGCATCTCCTCAGTTATAGCAGAGGAATGTGTCCATCCCATGGGAGAACATCCCAAGCAGGAATCCTTGGGATCCCAGGGGAACAAGCTGGTCTTGCAGTGTGCCATGTTGCATTCACAGATGGAAGAAGTGTTGAAAAATGCCTCAATCTGCAGAGTTAGTACTTTCAGTATATCTGAATGCATCTGTTAATGTAGGGAAGTTACTTGAAGTCAGAAAAATGAATGTTAATATTAATTTTACTATATACTAACTAAACTTTCCTATAGTTTGCAGATCAGCTTAACTACATAAGGAATTGAGATTCACATCCTGGTGCACACTCTTTCACTGTTTCTCCAGAGCTAGTCCTCATTTAAATGCATATTTGGTTTGCCCTTCCTGAATAACCCCCATGCTGACAATCATAGTAATTTCAGGAGCCTTAAGGCTTATAAAACTCAGCATTTATTTTCTGATTGATGATCCAGAGGGCTTAGAGTTGCTTTTTAATGCATCCAGGTTAAATGTAGCCCTCTCAAATTATTGTAAACCTGATGCAATTATACTTACTGGGATGTGTGGTAAGGACAGTTGCCTGATGACAGATGTGCTCTGGATGTTCCACCATGGGATAGACACGTTCCTCAGCTGTAACTGAGGAGATCCAAGACTGTAAAACTGCTGTAGGATTATGTGTCTCCTTTGGCTCTAGGAGAGTGCTGTTACCTCTTTTTTGCTCCAGATGCCAAGCATAGCAATTCAAGCTGTTGGCCAGCTGCTTCCCACATAGGCTTCTTAAAAAAAGGAAAAAGGCAAGAGTACAAAACTAAGTGTGAGTTGTAAGCATTGCAGAAAAAAAATGAGGGAGAGACCTTTTGTCTTTATAAACCTGGAAAAAAACAAATTCTTGTAATTTTTGTTCGTGCCATTATTCTCAAGCCCAGATAAAGTGCTAATCAGTAGTTACTGTGCTCAGACTAGAGAGAGAGGTATGGAGGATGCTGAGCTTGTACAAAAGTTTTTAGGCAACTAAGCAGGGCAAAAGTTCTACAATAGAATATTTCTAACTTCTTATTTTTCTTTCTTCTTTCTCTGCCTGACTCCACCAGCTACCTGTGGGCATGGTTGCAAGTATGGCGAGTGCATGGGACCAAACAAATGCAAATGTTTCCCTGGGTTCACAGGGAAAACCTGTAATCAAGGTTTGTGCATATGCTTCAGAAAGGAGACTTGGTTTTCTGTTTCCTTATCATGTACTATGGGTTGTATCATCTTCCGAAATAGTAAACCAGGATATTTTCTTGTTTACATAGAAGAACTTAAGAATTTTATGCTTTTGCATCTCAGGCATCCCAGGCAAGTGCTAAGCCTCCTTCAGCAAACGAAAGTGTGAACCTATATTGTGTATCTCTTATGGGCTGATGAAAAGTGCAAAGTGTCATGTTTCATAGTCAGAGGATTAAGACACAGAAAGATTATATAAGAAAGTATCAGAAGAGATGGAAGTCAGTTCCACAACTCATGTTATTTTCTTAACTAGCAACCCATGTTCCTTTTTAAACTAATCTTCTAATCAGAAAGACATGCCATTGTAGGCTAGACATGTAATTTATCAAGATGTCTGGGCGGTTTGTATATGCTGATGGTATTTCTGAGAACCACCATTGGGAGTCCTTAAAACTGCATTTTCAGAAACTTTAAATGCACCGTTTTCCCTCCATAAACTTGGAATTCAACATGGAAATGTTTCAGTTAATTCATTGGTAAGAACTCAGTTTTATTTTTCCTGTTCCAAAATATGAGACCCCTGTTTTGGATCAGATGAAAGGAGAAGGTCACTGTGCATGGAGAGGCCATCCTACTGCAGTACAGATGAGTGAACTGTCGGTGCTATCATGGAAGCATGATATACAGGCCACACAAATTACTAGGTCTGTCCTTGCTAGCTTCCTAAGCTCCTGCAGGCTTTGCTTGAAACTATTGCATTGACATGCTAAGCACTCATTTTTTATAGTCAAACAGCCCATTTATTACACAGTATCTTTCAAACAATATACCCTAAAGATGTACTATTAAGTATTTTGGAAAAATCCGTGTTTTGCACTTCTGATGTTTCTCACAGGGAAAGAAGTTTATTCCTCAGAACCACTAGAGAGGAAAGGGAAACAGCAGCTGTGCTTATATGGAACAGATACGTAGATACCACTTACAACGTCAGCCCCTAAACCCAGAAGTTTAACCTCAAAAATTATTTGGCGGCTTAAATGTTACTAAAAGGCAAGAGAGAAGCCCCCATCTTTTAGGTGTTTTCTGTGCAGTAACTCCACGTGCATTTGACATGCTCTCCATAGGCAATCAGATCAGTTCTGTGCATTTCAGTAGGTTCAGAGACTGAGGCCTGGAGGAAGCACTGCACAGACCTACACATGCAAATTCTCTGTTAGCTCCTGGGCTTTTCTACCTTCTGAAGCGTGGCCAGGATTTTTTCAGTGAAGTGGTGGCTGGCACAGGCCAGAAGTGTCCAAGAGCTGTTTGTTTCAACAGTATAGCCATATAGGTGATCATGTTCCATCAGCCATGAGTGCTAATACCCAGTTTTAATCTACTGGCAGATGTAGCCTTGGTCTGTCCTTACAGCAGAATGTCCTGCTGAGCAAGCTCAACATGAGCTAACTAAAATAACAGAGATAAGGGGACTGTTTTAGTCTGCCACCAAGTCTGAACTAAATTAGCCTTATCTACATAGGTTCTTTTTTGGAGCTGTCTATGCTATCTGTGCATTGTGAGTGATAGGTGCAGATAAGCACTTTTGAAAATGTATTGTCTAAGTAGAATAACTTTTGTTCTCCAGTTTGCTCTCTAGTTTCTTTGTTAAGAGAGTCTTAGTTATTTAGTGGAGTCACAGTAGCACAAAAATCCAGTGTAATTTGCAAGCAGATAGGTTGTCCTTTTTCAAACAGACCCTATGTTTAAATAATAGAACGCAGTCCTCCCTCTTCCCTGGACCGAGCTGTAGCAAACACTTGTGCACCTCCACAAAGTTTATGCTTTTAATGGCTTGGAGGTTTTTTTTCCTGCGGTCTGCAGGGTGTGACACAAGAACAGATGCTTCTCCCATTAGAAGTGGAGCTGCACAAGCTCAGTGCTTGCCTGGAGAGCTGCATCTTTACTGAGGTTATATTATCGGTCATATGTGCTGTTAAACACATACTGAATAGGCTGCGTATGCTGGCGTATTCTATAAATGAGTTCTGTCTGTTTACAAATCACTACAAGAGGTAGAGATGTCAGTTCATGGAAGTCAAAAACACAGATGATGTCCCCTTGTCATAGGCCAAATATCATGGTCAGCACTGCTCACACTATACCACACAAATTAAACGTTTTAGAATTCTCATTTTCTCCCTGTGAAGGATAGATGTTGTGAATTTGAAATTGATTCAGTTTCTGAAAAGTCTTTAAATCCTGTATTTTGAGAAGGATTTAGGATGTTTTATTCTCAGGATTTTGAGATTTTTGAGATTGGTCCTTTTAAAGTCACGTAATTATTATCATATATTGTATTTAATTTCTGCTACTGATAACCTTGATGCCAGTGTGTAGCTCTGTATTAAAATTAAAGTAAAAAATTTGTTTCACTTTATCTCAAACTGTTTTGCTGTTCTTAGTCTCATGTTTTTGCCTTTTTAGTACAGAGGTCAACTGGAGGGCTATAATCAGAGAAATCCAGAAAAATAACTCCCAAAAACAGATTAGCTGCAATTCTCTCCACCCCTCCACTTTGTCCTTACAAGCTGCCAGATGTGGCCAGAGTTTGCATTAATTTTTCAAGTGTAGAAGTCTGTGTATGTTGGTTTTACTAGCAGTCTTTCAGCCAGATGGTCTGCTAAATTCTCATCTTGCAAGGGGCTGGCTCATTTTCCATCCAGACGATTTAACTCTGGGGAACTCAACACATTAGGCACCATTATCCACCTATGTGCATGAACATATGTATAAAAGCCCAGCACTCACTCAGTTCCAATGACTTCTGCAGATCTGAACGAATGTGGACTGAAGCCACGTCCCTGTGAGCACAGATGTATGAACACACATGGCAGCTACAAGTGCTATTGTCTCAACGGGTACATGCTCATGCCAGATGGCACATGTGCAAGTAAGTAACAGAGCTGATGGAACAGGCACACCAAAATCATCTAATCACATTTAATCCCAGCAGATTTTCTTCTTGTGATGAACAGATTTAGCTTTTTCAGGCTAGGGTCTTTGCCCCAGCTCTCTGGTACTGTCACAGCTGAAAGAGGCTTCCTATTTGGTAGTTCCTGGGTAAAGTAAATTAGGTCATACTTATATTTTGGTGTTCAGAGGTGTTTTAGTCCTGATAGAAGTAAAAGTCTTTGATAGTGTTTCTTCAGATGAGGAACAGCTAGTACAATCCTGGTGTATAGTCCTGCCAGTTCATCTGTTGAATAAGGATGACTGAAAGTATTCAAGCAAAGCACAAATACAGATTACTTTTTACTGTGCTGAATTTCTTGCCATTTTTCCTTGCTTTACCTTTCTATGCTCCACAACTGATTTATTTTATCTGTGCTGATATGCTTTCCACAGTTGATGAAAACTGTTCTTGCAAACATTTGTTGTGTGATCTAAGGCTTATCTAAACTTGTTGTGAAAATAGGTATTTCTACTTATCTTCTTTGTCTTTAAGCCAGCATGAAATGGAAAACATTCTGCTTTTTCAGCCAACCTGATTTTTCAGACCTGAGGAAGCTTCTAGTTTTTAAGTGACAGAGTTTTGTTTGTAGAAAATATCTCACAGAGTCCTGAATTTTTAATATGTTAATGTATAAACAGCTTTATTTATAATGAATGGAATTTTGTTGTTCTGATTAATTTCTGTGTTCATCCATATTTAACTTAATTTTAAGTGTGTGATTCCAGCCTAGCATTTTGCTCTCTTGTTATTTTAAATACTGTTTTCAGGTTCTAGGACATGTGCCATGGTGAATTGCCAATATGGGTGTGAAGAAGTCAAAGGGCAGGTGCAGTGTCTCTGTCCATCAGGTGGCCTTCAGCTGGGACCAAATGGAAGGACATGCATTGGTATGGTTAGAGAGCTCACTCTCAGCTTCTTTTCTGCAGGATCCCTGAAGCCATAAGATTCTGGGGAAAGGTTAGGAAGTACTTAACCTTCCTTGCTGGCTTAAATAATGCTTAATGGTATTCTCAGTGTGATGTAAAGTTTTCATGCTTTTTTAAAAATAATTTTTTTTGTAATATTGGCCATGTAATTCTTCGGATAAGTCTCATCCCCAATACGTAATTCAAAGTTCTGAAATGATTTAGAGTCATCAACAGATTCAGTTTCTGCCTATGGCTATGAGGCCATTAAATACAGGAAGCTGCCCTGCTGACATAATGTGTTATAGGATTTGGGCATTTTGTTTGGATGGGGCTTTCTTTTATTGTGATGACCCACAATACAAACTTCTCAATTTTTCTCCACAAGCCTTAACATTACCTGTGAGTTTCCTGTAATTGCTTATAATACTTGGTACTGTGTTCTTCCATAAATTTAGTTCACATTTTACTGCTTCACTTATAAGAACACGTGCAAAAGCCAACACCAAGTGTGAAATTACAGGACTTACTTATTAAGCTTATTTGTGATAAAAACCAAACCATTCCCATGCAAATCCCAGCAAGTTCTTTCTTTCCCATTTTACCTTCTCGTGGATCTGACCAGCGTCCCTTCTCCTGCTGTAGACATTGATGAATGCTCCACTGGCAAAGCTGTCTGCTCTTACAACCGCAGATGTGTCAACACATTTGGAAGCTTCTACTGCAAGTGCCAGCTTGGCTATGAACTAAAATACACCAGCGGCCGCTACAACTGTGTAGGTAAGAGTTAGCCCATGGATGTTCCTTCTTCCTTCTTCTTATTCTTCTTATTCCCACAGTGTGCATCTTCCCTGTCGTTGCCTCAAGCATGTTGGCCTGTCCTGGGGATGCTGCCTCAGAAATGGGTAAAAGATGTCACACAAGGAATATTCTTGATGGCACTTTGAGTTTCATCTTTCATGACTATAAAAACAGTTATTTGGATGGATAATACAGAACTTGGGGGGGAAAAAAGCATGAAATAGTAGGTTTCAATTACTTTTCGGGTTTCTGTTGCATGACAAAGTTTCTCCCTAACAAAAATAAATACAGACAAAAAGTTATCTTGACATGCTCAGGTGTTAAAACAAATGTCAAAACACCCTTACTCATGTTTCAATCCATTAGCTGAATGCTGGAAGGACAGCAAAGTGTAAGTTACTGCAGCAGGTGCTGCGGGAGTACTGTCCAAGCTGTTGACTACACAAGGGCGTGGAAGGATTGGAACTACTACAAGTGTATAAAAAAGGGAATTAATGTGATTTGTTTATATTTAATTGATATTAGAAGTGAGGGGTGGGAGGAATATCATAAGGCAGGTTTGGAGACTTAAGTTTGCATTTCATGTTGCCTGCAAACCCTGCAAGATTTATAGTGGAAAAAATATTTACTTTTCTCACACACGTGTGCATGGGGGAAAAACTGGAAAGGTCTCAGTAGTCAGGATTTTATTTGCAAACCAAATCTCACTCTCAGACACACCAGACTTTTGAGTCAGTCTTCCTGCTACTTGTTTGTTTGCTGACTTACATTATGAGAGGACCAGTCAGCTGCTAAAAATGATGCAATCTGGATAAAATGTGAGTGGTGCAAACATTTGTGCACCAACATGACTCCCTCATGTGGGAGAAATCAGAAACATCTTTGTAATGGAGCAACATCAAATACTCTTGGTGCCTGTACGTTTTTCTGTGAGTCCAACGTAGCATTTTCTACTGAATTTTCCTGATTATACTGTTTCATGCAGCATCATATGTGTGCTGGAATGTTTGAGGTAGATTAAAGATCTTGACATCTTGGCATGCTCAGGGTAACTTTCCATTACATTCTTTCTACAGTGAATGAAAGAATGAGAAACTTTTGGTGTACAGTTTTTTAATTGATGTCACACATTCTCCTGGTGCCTTGTGCATTTTGTTAATAGAAGAGTGTGTTCAACCTATAGTTTGAATCCTGTTCTCAGTCAGAAAATCACTGCATTCACGTTGTCTTTACTGGGATGCTCTACATTTTCCATGGATGCATGTTCCAGCGTCTGTGCATTTGGAGCTGACACCAAGCATTCTCTCCTAATGTGAATTCTTCTGCCTCTGAGGGTCACTGGACTGTCGTGGTCGTGCTTACAGTACCTGGAAACAGATGGGTGGCACAAACAGGCTGTCATGAACCTCGGGTTTCAACACAGTTTTCACTGAAGCTTTTATATCTTTTCCCCAGATGTAAATGAATGTGTGACAAATGCACACAGGTGTAACCTCCACGCAGAGTGCCTCAACACTGAAGGGTCCTTCCAGTGCAAATGTAAACAGGGCTACCGAGGAAGTGGATTTGATTGTGCTGGTGAGTACCACTGGATGTCAGCAATAGTGCTGTATTGTTTTTCTCCAATAACTGTGATCAGTTACAAGGCATGTTCTCAGAAATGTCATGCTGAACAGTGCTGCAATACCAACCAAGCAAGACCTCTCCACAAAATAATATATTAACTGTATGACTCATAATATAGTTAATACAACTATCACTTGTTCAAATTAATTTTGCCTGTAAGTCTCCAAGTCTCATAATATCTCTAGGAATTGCAAGTAGAACAGAGAAGTGAATTTGTCTTGAAGAAACAGAGAAAATGGTTTTAAAAATCTACTGTGATTTTTCCCCCTTGGAGGGCTGTGCAGTCCCTCCCAGAAGAGTGTCAGGCTAACTTAGCAAAAAATGAGAAAAGGGAGGAAAGCTGTGGCTTCCGTGTTAAACTGTTTTCACTTAAAATTTTGCCTTTGTTTGTCTATTGAATATGGAAGACCTCCTATAAAGATGTCATTTCCCACTTTAACTGAATATGACCCTCCAAGAAGAAAGAAAAAAAGGCTGTTCTCGTCTTTATATTTAAAATGAACCTTTTAATTTATACCTTTATTAAACCTGGCAGATGTTTCTCCTGCAACATCATTAAAGATGTTTTCCTCAAGAGGACACTTGACTCCTTCTCAAACATTTTAAAAGTTTTTGTCTATAGCAGATGAAGTCTACATAATATATACATCTTTTCAAGTAATTCTTGATCAGCTATGCATTACGATTATAGTTCATGGTCACAGATGTTCTCTGAGTCCCTCGATTATTCATGTTCCTACTCCCATTAGGATAGTAATTGAAAATTACAATACACATTGATAAATTATTATTTTCACAGAATATTTTGAGTTGCAAGGGACCCTTTAGTCCAGCTCCTGGCCCTGCACAGGAGAGCACCATTTTGTTAAGTTTCAACTTCCGTCAAATGTGTTGACTTTTAACAAGCAAAAATGAACACACAAAAATCTGACTGTCACTGAAGGGTTTGTTATGGACATAGATTACCACAGCAGAGCTGTTTAGAACATTCTTCCACTCAAATTCAATGTTATGAGCCAGTTTCCTCGCTAGACCACATCCCTTGTGATATGTCACTGCAGCTCACTGAAATGGAAGGATGCATTTGACTGGATATCAAAGCAAACTGAGATGACACATCTTGATATGGTTTGGTTAAAACAAAATGAACCACAGGTGAAATGTTAAACAAATACATCTGATCAAAATAGTCTGGGGTTTTTTTTGTTCATTTATTTGTCTTTTTCTTTTTAATGAGAAGGTAAATATTTCCAGGGAAATTTTCTTTTTGATTAACTCTATGTATAAAATATTCTTTTGTCAAGCAAAAACAATTCAATATTGCTTAAATACAAATAACAGAAATATTTTCACTTGTGGAGAGACATTGTTTGATGCCTAGCCCTGTAAAAAAATCGGTTCTGAAGTCAGATGATTCCTATCTTCTCACTGGTGTTTCTCTTACATAGTTTGCCCTCTGTCTACTTCCTCATGTCATATTTCCAATTACTGAAGTCCATTTGTTGTTTAGCAGAGGAAGGATCTATGCCATTCATAAACTTAATAGAATACACTAGATGGAAAAGAGATTTAGTACAAGAGAGGATAGAGGAATAACATACGGTAATGAGAGCAATCAGAGCCATAGGCAGAAGGTTGAAAGGTGAGGGTCCAGCTAGAAAGGTGTAAACAACAAAAGAGGAAGATTAAAATACAATCAGTGGTAAGTGAACCCTGAAATGCAGTGGTGCTAAATAGAGACTGGTTTCTCTGGTGGTAATTCCCCCACATATACCTTTTTTTTTTAAAGGAAAAAGGAGGAGACTCTTTTAGGTCTGAATGTTTCAATAGTTGATTTTTACTGCAATCCCCAAGAACATCTGGCCAATGTTTCTGATGGGGGCAGGATGTGTCTTGCTATTGGGGAAAATGTTTTTTCAAACAGTGACACAAACAATTGGATGTACCAGCCTACAGTGAAACACTAAGCATTCTCCATGTCATGTGGCAGTTGTGGAAAAGCTTTGGCTTTTTCCTGCAGCCAAAAGAAAATTTGCTATTGGGTTTAATGGGATGAGGACACCAACTTGGGAATTTAGGAGCTGAAGGCTGTGGCTTCACACTTCTTTTGGTGACAATGGCTACAGTTCCTGTGGTCCATTCCAGCTCCCAGCCGATGGGCCTGGGCTTGTGCTGCAGCTGAACAAAAAGCTTCTTAAACAAATCTCCAGTACTGCACATAATTATTCCCACAGAGCTGTTTTCACAGGGAAGCATTAGTTCTTATAGCAATTGTCTCTAGTACAAAAAAAACCAAAACTTGGCTACCATGGAAGTGTTGCCTTTCCCTGGTCTTAAAATTAAGAACCAAACAGGGTTTAAGGGAAAAGGGGTTTTTATCTTGGTATTTATTTAAAGATCCTTAAGGTGCACAACTTTGTTCAGGTGGAATGGGCCAAAATGTACCCCAAGATGCACCCTGAAATGCACACACGCGATAGATCACGTATACAATTTATGGACCTTGCAAAGTAGCATGTCTATCAAAGATTCCCCAAGGAGAATCTTAAATGAATAGTGTGATATCCCCCCATCCCGAGGAATTCCCCCCTGGATGGGCCTATCCTAGTTTATAGGAGATGTCCTAGAGGGGACCTTGGTTTCTCAGGATAGCATAGGACTTTTCTGGTCCCAACTGTGAGGCCTCCAGGATGTTTCGTCTCCTGGCTGAACGGAATATTGGGCTATGCTAGATTATCAGGCTTAAGGAATTACAAGTGTGCATGCTAACAGCACTGAGGATACATAAAAGCTATATAAAAGGGTATATAAAAGGTGTACAAAAGAAAAGGCAAAAAATCACCATGGCATCAGAAGCAGTATTTACTTTTTTTAAAAAATGAAAACCATTTAAATATATAACTTAATTTTCCGAGTATGAAAGGAGAGCAACTAAGCACATTGTTTATAATGAAACTCCTATGGCTACAACTCCTCATGCCACCAAATAACCTAATAAGTGAGGTAATATAAAAATCCCCTTTGCACAGAAGGTGGTGGAAATTCCTTCATTCAATTTGTATGTCAGTACACTAACTTGGAGAAAGCTGCTGAAACATCAGGCTGCAAACACTGCTGCTGGTATGGATATGACCTGTGATTATTAAGGCACCCTTTTGCCATTTAACGCTCCTGTATGTATGAAATGTTGGAGACTATTTCTGAACTGTCTGTAGCACACATTTTGTTTGAGAATCCATAGAGATGGATTCATTTGAACGATCCCTAAAAGTGTCCTAGTCATTTCCACATCTGGCCTCTATCTTGCTGCAGTCTGTTGCTGTTCTCAGGTTCAAGTGCTTCCTGATTTCCTATTGTGCATTGAAAACCCACATTTCCCCTGCCACATGCTTCTACGAGCATTTCAGCTTTTATTTAAGAATAAAGTTTCACAAGGTTCCATTAAACAATTAAGATTCCTGGGGAAAAAAAAAAGAATCTATTTTCGATTCACTTTTTTGGCCCTGCAAAATAACAGGAAAAAGGATTACTATCTTAAAGTCTACAGGCATCACTCTAAGGAGCTCAACAATGACACTCTTGTTATTGCCCAGCTAGAGGCAGAGGTTACTCTTCTTCATTATGCTTTGCTGGGTATCTAAATGTCAATAAAAAGTCATGCTGGCTCTTTCTCTGCCTCTTTTATTACTCGTTCATTTTTACTGATAGGGTAACCCTTAAACCCCATATATGATTTTGCTTTCTTATTAACTTGCCAGTCCTGAGAAAGGTTTGGTTTGACATAATAAAGTTTCAAAGCTTCAGAAGCAACTGTGGTCATATCATTGGTGATATTCTTAAAATTTAATTCAGTATGGAGTCAAATACTGCTGTCACCTTTTTGTGAGTAACACTTAGGCTTTGTCACCACACATTTCCTACTGGATGCCTTGCTGGCTGGTGTAGTCATGTATTAAGCACAGTCCAGAGTGACGAACTTGCCCTGATTTCTCAAAGTATCCTTTCCTAAATAAGATAGTAAAAATTTTAGAAATTAAATAGGGTATGAACACATATTGGTAGATTATGGTCCATGGTGCTTAGAAGAAAATAATAGCCCAGAATATGTCTTTTAACCTATCTACGAAAGCTTTCAGACTCTCTTAAGGCTATCTAAAAGAGGTTGATAACTTTTAGAATGATTTCTGAAAGTATGTCATGCTAATCTAATCTTTACTCACATCTACAGACTCCACCTACATGTGGTAAATGGTTGTCTGTCTCCCTCACCAGTGCTCCAACTCTTATATAGAGAAGCTATAAAGAGAGCTACGAAAGGATTTGTAAGCCAATCTGCTAGGCTTGTCTCTCAGCAGGTTTTTAAATAGTCTGTGAGGTGTGAAGGTGGAAGCAGTGGGGTGCCTGCTGGAGCGCAGAGCAAGCTGTCTCCTACTGCATCCCCTGTATGTTCAGGGCCAGCACCGTATGCAGTCACAGGGTGTGTGGAAGGAAAACAGATCAGTCTGTCCCTCTCCTGTATCATCCCCTGAGCACTTCCCTTTACACAATGCAGAACAGAGTCAATAGGTTGGCATATATGCTCTCTGTGTATTTTTTTCGACTCAATGCACTACATTTCTTTGCATTTTCCAAAATTCTCTGCAGTCACATGGACAGATAAATGCACAAATATTTGTGACCAACATCTCTGCATTTATCTACATGTCTTGAGGTAAAGGGTCCTGAAAAATCACTGCCTCAGCTGTAGCACCCCAGAGTGCCAGAGAAGACAAGCTGCTCATTCAGGCAAGTCCACAGGCCACGGATTCAAAAGAACAGACTGAGTTTAAGGTGGTGTATCCTTACATTGCATTAGTCCTCCTGCAATTTATGGGTAGACATAAAAAGCCTTAAATCCACACCTCTGGCTACTCTAAAGCTGAATGCAGGTTAGAAGGAGACTAGTGCTGTCTCCTAAAATATGCATAGTGTCTAGAGTCTCCTTGTCTCCACAAGCATGGAGATTTTCATAGTGCAGCAGCAAATTGGAGTCTGCAAGCACATGGGAATTTACACATTTTCATCCCCCTATTTTTGTCACTCCTGTCAGTTGATTTTCCACACTGCTAAATTTTGCACATACAAGAAGATTGGTTTTCTGACACCACAGACGTTATTATGTTGAACTGTAAGAATTTTTCATTTCATGAGGAAAACTTCAAAGCAGAAACTAAAAGCAGATGTTCAGGTTTGCTGAGCAGTCAGTCCTGTGGCCTTGAAAATCCCCATAACCTCTTTATTAAAAGTGTGAAGTTTCTTGTTACTGATTGTCAAGAGGAAATTTGTTTGGAGTTAAGCTCTCCTGTTAATTTTTATTGCTGAATTCTGAGTTTAGGCCCAGGGAACATTACATCCTTCATGACATTATCCTCCAGAGGATACTTAGTGGAGTATTAGTAAAGAGTTTACTTCCAAGTATTTGACAAGCAAGCTTACAAGTTTTATCCAAAAGAAAGGAAGAACAAATCCTTAATTTTGACTTTTATTTTTTTGGCATGTTTACTTCAACAGCCATCTCAAAAACACCTGGATGCTACAGTGAGCACACTAAGAGTCTGATTCTGTTCCTGACATACTAAATAGCATGTAGCTGCACTTGACATAAATAAAACATGACAAATTCACAGTGATAGGATTGTATTTTCCAGGAGTGAATATAAATTCAGGGAACTTTACCCTTTTCCTACCAGTCTGCAGTTCTGTTCTATTCTATTAAGTGGTGTTTTTTCTTCTGCTGTGTCCCATGAAAAGAAGCACAGAGAAAATAGTACTAACAAGGTTCCAAGTCCAGTCCTTCTGTCTCAAAGTATTGCTATAAAACTTTCATAAATACAAAGTGAGGAGTGAAATAGGAACATATTCTTGCCCTGATAATACAATCATTAGCAAAAGCAGAGAGAAATAAAAATAGCTGTCTTCCACCATAATTTTTAATCCTAAAAGACTGTAGGTACTGCAGCATCAATACTGATGGAGAATCAAAGACAGGAAGCAGAATATGAGGCTATTCTGATGCATGATGAAAATAGTCTCTCATTATGAAAGAGCTTTTTTATAGCACACTGGAACTGCTCAGCTTTCATTTTTTCCTAGGTAGTTCACATAAAGGACTCAAACTGCAGAAGGCTGTCATTACTTTATGACATAGTTGTGCACAACATTTGATAGTAGTATCCAAAAGGCTAATTCCAGAATAATTAAAGTAATACCACTTTATCCAAAACAATAAGCTATAGTATTTCCCATCCAAGAGGAATCATAAAATGGTAAATTCGCAGGAAATGTTACACTTATGTTCTAGTCCATCTTGGAATTGCAAGATGGTAATAATTTGGCATTCTTGGATGCTTCTCTGAATTTTGGTGTTTACCCCTTACAATTAAATATCCCTTAGAGCTAAAAGAAATATGGTGGAGCAGCTTGATGTATGTCTTCTCAAAATATCCTCCATTTCAGTCACTTTCAGCCTGATGTGGAAGGAAAATTAGGCCAGAGAAGTTCACGAAAGATAGCCAAGAAAAATGCTCATTATTATTAAGCTGCAGTTGTTGTGCAGGGGATCCCAGCTCCATGGACAATTTTAATCCACAAATTGAAGCAGGATTTTTTTTTTTTTTTTTACCCAAACTCCAGTGTAAAAATAATTTAAGGGGCTCTATGGCCTGTGTTACTCCTGTGTTACACGGGAGTCCAAAGAGATCATTACAGAGGATTGCTTTGGTCTTTTCACTGTAACTCAGACAGAGCTGTCCATACAACAGACCTGAACATGTGCATGTGTGTTAAGTTCTGTGCAGAACTGAACTCGTATCTTGTTGTAGAGAGTTTAATTCTATGGGTCTCTGGACCTTGTAAAGGACACCATGGTCCCAATGCTGAATGATTCCTTAGATTAATATTTTCTGTTTTCTTCTTGGTTCTAGTTATCCCTGAAAAGTCAGTGAAGGAAATTGCAAGAATCCCTGGAACAGCTAAGGACACAATTAAGAAACTTCTTGCACATAAAAGCACTGTGAAAAAGCATGAAACAATCAAGAATGCAATCCCAGAAGCAGCTGAGACACCACCTTCTAAGACCCACTTGCAGTTATTGGACTATGAAGGTGGTATTGGTCTTGGCGGGAGCTACAGTGAGGAAGAGAAAGAAACTGAAGCTGCTGCAGAAGAGGAGGCAGAAGAGTCAGATGAAGAGGAGAAGGAAGATTTTGAAAATCAAATTGATGAACGAAGCCTTAGAGGAGATGTCTTTTGTAAGTTTCTTTGTTTTTTAAAAAGTCTGTCTTCAATGTAAATATATATAAACACTAAAAAAATCCTCACAAAACATAGACACTTTATCAGAATTTACTTGTAGAAAATGAATCATAGAATCATAGGATGGTTAGGTTCTAGTTAATGCATTTGAAAATATATTTGAAGACTTTGAAAAACACAGCAAGAAATTGCACAGCAATTGGAACTAGATGAACTTTAAGGCCCCTTCCAAACCAAGTGATTCTATTATTATAATTGGTTTTTAGTACAGCTGTCTCAGTCAAACATTCTTCAAGGTAGTGGCAAAAATATGTAACATGAAAAACACACATCGTTCATTCATTTTCCCCTTTCCAAAGTATGGAAAAATAAAAAATAATATCCCACAGAAATTAAAATTATAATAATAAAAATGAAAAAAAATTAGGTTAACATTCAATTTATTGCTATTTAACTTGGAAAGAGAGATAAGTATATATTTTTTAAAGGAAAGATAATTTTAAAGTCCTCTGGAAAAAATGGTCTGTAATATTGTAATACCGTAAGACAGCCAATAAAAAATGTAATTATTCACTTAATACACTGGAGAAAACAAACTTCTTTTCCAAAGGCATGTTCCTAAAATTGCCTTTTTTTTTTGTTTGTTTTCAGTGGTAATTGGACTGTTTCAGTTTAAGCAAAGGATATAGACTAATATTGCTTCCTCAAATTATGCTAGGGAGCTGATAAACAGAACAAAGTCAGGACTTTGCTCACCAATCTCCTCCCTTCCTGCAAATATTAACAGTGAGTGCTAATGGCATGTTTCAAGTTTTCTGACAATACCAAAATGGGGAGAATGACCCATTCATTGAAGGGCAGCACTGCTATTAAGAGGGATCTGGCCAGGCTGTGGAGGTACTGACAGGAACTTTATGAAGTTCAACAAAAGCAGATGGAAAGGGAGAGAAAAGCCTCATGCAACATTATGGATTTGGGATGACTGCTTAGGAAGAAGCTTTGTAAAAGGCAAGTTTTGGACTTCCCATTACAAGACAAATGAGGACACACTGGCATGAGTCTAGCAGTGCTCCACCAGGGTCAGGGGCCTGGAGAACATGAGGAGAGGCTGAGATAACTTTTTTTTCCAAAAGCTTAGAGAGGTGAGGGCTAAGAAGAGATCTTATAGATGTCTTCAGCTATTTAATGGAAGGTTACAGGGAAGGAACAGACAGACTTTTCTTGAAAGTATACAGCAATAGGACGGGAAGTGATGAATACAAGTTGGAAAAAAAAAATCTCATTAGATGTAATGAAAAGAATATTTCACCATGAAGGTGGACAAAATTTGGGACAGGTATGCAGAGAGGTTGTGAAATACCTATCCTTGCAGATATTCATACTATGACTGAACTGGGCATTGAGCAATCCCCTGATCAGGAAGTCAGACTAGGAAACTAAAAATGGCTCTTCCAGCCTACATGATTCTGTGATTCATTCAGTGTTTTCAACCAAGCATTTCAAAGTAGTTTAGAAAATAGTGTGTATAGACCTGCATCCTGGAAGATGCTTGGATTTCTCTCTGGTACTGTAAGCACATAATGTTACAATTCAGGAATCAGTAATATTTCTAAAAAATCAAAACAGCTGCTACCTAGCCGCATGCAAAAAGAGACTTCTGTTTGTCAGCTTTTAAACAGATGAAATGGTGACAAATTTCTGACTAATGGTGCCATATCTCCCAAGTGGAGGATCCTGTGCTCAGGATGTCACTCTCCCTCTAGCCAGCCACACCTAAGCCCCAGACTATGTCTTTACTCAACCTTTCACTCCTGACTAGCACGTGCCAGTTCCTCTGAAGAAGTGGCCCTTCCCTCCTCTGAGGATACCTTCATAAATTACTTACCTAAAAGAGGTAGCAGGTGCAGGAGCTGATGTAGAATTGGGGTTGAAGTTTTCACTGTATGGTAAACTACCTTTGGGGTTCATCCTTGCCATGCTGGTACTGCCAAATGCATTTGAGAGCCCCAAGGCAAAGGATTAAGTGACTCGCCTCTGTTCTCTCACAAGAAGCAATAAAACACAGGTCTTACAATGGGCATACTTTTACATTTAGAGAACTATGTTTCACACACATTTCCACCAAAATACTATCCTGAAGAAGGACATAACTCTTCCCAGTCATGGTAATTAATCCAACGCTGGCCATAATTTTGCAGAAACTGGAGAAAGTGAGCAGAAGATAGTTGCAATATATACGTTGATGTTTGTTAAGGTTAGGTTCTCAGGAACTTGGGCTTCGTCATGAAGGTAAGCTAATGGGGAGCTTGCATGTGCCCAGAGGGTGGTGTGAATTGACCAGATATGTCATATGAATGTGATTAGACTGGGGAGGACTCAAAAAGATTGACTAATTAACAGCAAAATGCTTGTGGAACCTGAAGGGAGGTTTACCCTTGGCAAGAGTGTGTTCCCCTGCAGTTGCGATTTCTGTAGGGTTAAAAGCTTTTATTTCGTAACAGAACTGCGGGGACATTGCTGATCTAGCACTTTTAGGGGCATAGTACTAATAGGTTCCGTTAATGTTTACTGTAAATAATAAATTAAATATTTATAAAGAATACTCTTGTTAGTTATAGATATATTTATTCAAAATTTTGTGCCACAAAGGACTGTGGCCTTTTCTGCTTCCTCAATTGTGAGGCAAGGCAGCCTGTTAAAAAAAACCAAAACCCAAGTCTGCCCTTCTATCCCTTTCTGCCTTTCTGGGAGGGAGGGCTGGCTGGCTGGCTGGCTGGCTGGATGGATGGATGGATGGATGGAACTCAGACATCACAACAGGTGTCTTTTTCAGCCTGCTTGGACAGGCCAGGAAGGATTGCCAGGATACTGCCCCCAGGGTAGGGCCACCCTGCATTTTGGTTAAAAGGACAAAGGGCTCTGCTCTATCTGCCTGGTGATTCAAGGGGAACTTGGTCTCCTGTACTGGGTTACATGACCTGATGCAATTGCAAAGGGGCAATTATGCAGCCTTCCAGTTGAGTACTCAGTGCTACTCTATTTGGAGTGCACTAATTTTCCAGATTTCAATTTGAGTGAGGGTACACTGAGAAAATCCTTCGTCCGTAGGAAAATCCAAAAAATATTTTGTTGTCATGATGATTGGTGAGATTCTTTTTCAAGCACCTTCCCAACAAAACCAGGACATTTGAACACCATATACCTGGACTAGGCAGAGAGGAAGTGTCTACTTATTTCTACAAAAATTACCACTACAGCTGACAGCAGTAACAATGAATATTACTGCTTGAAAATATTAAAGCATTTTGGTTCATCAGTATTTTTTCCTATACTGTCTTTGTTCCAGTCACAGTTGGCTGGAATTTTCCCTTATAGATATAAAATATATGATATATATATATATATATGCTGAACTTGTGAGAGAGATTTTATTTTGCTACGGGATACTGGCAGAAAGTTGGTGTGGTACTTGATGCAGAGATAGTCTCATGCCCAAGATGTAGTTTCATTAGGTTTGTGAACTCTGTATTATTTGTGGCTTTCTTGTTTGATGCCAGCTGTGATTCAAGGACTCAAAGCATTGTGCCATGTTCATTTTCATTTCAGGATACATTGCTTAACTATGTTTTCTTTCCTTTTAAATTTCCATGTGTTGTACTTGATCCTTGTTATCATAAAAATTCAGTCATGATTCAGGTACTTAATTGCTTGAACATTTGGCTTTAAAAACACTTTCAATTTTAATGACATTGAGTGATCCTTCAGAGAACATCATTAGCTCAAATTTACAGTTCATAAATTTGTACATTTTTTCCTTTCTTTGCTGATGTCTATTCAGCAGATTCCTTTACTACAACATTAAATTCCTCCATATAATCCCCTCAAGTATTCACATAGCATCTGCCTTTTGTATTATTAATACTGGTATTGTTTGTCTTCCAGGAAGAGAAGTTAATTAGGAAAAATAGAAAGGTCTCTTTGAATTGATGTATTATTTTATCATAGTAGTTTTACTACAGAATAAACATATAGGGAGCCAGAGAAAAATATTGTTGGGCAGAAAAAAAAGGAAATATTATATGAAGATGGAAATTATTAAAATAGGCCCAACTACCAAAATACTGGACCTTTGTGAGAATTGCTACTCACCAGTTTTTTAAAAAATCCATACAATAGTTAAAGATAGCAAAGTGAAGCCCAAAACATTTAAGAAATGTCAACATTAGGGTCATCAATGAAAACTTAATTTTTTTTCTTATATTTTTGTATCTTATGATACAGTCTGAAATTACTTCAAATTACTATTTTCTGTGGGATACTTGCCTTGTCCAATGTGAAGGAAGGACCCGTCCTGTTGTGAAGGGTGCAGTTTAATAAATAGGAATATTTATTTATTAACAGACTAATTATTTATCAATATGATTATTCATCATTAATTATTTATTCATTATTATTAAATAATTTAATACATCTGTCCTATTTCCTGCAAAATTTGCAGATGTATGGAAAATGAGAGTAAACCATAGTATTGGAAAGCTCTTTATTACATGAGAAATGCCCTTTCTCCAAATGGAAGACGACACAGAGAGCAGGACCAAAGTACTTGGTTATATAAGCAATGATTGTAGAGATGCTACACTCAAGGTGCACTTAAGTAATTAAGCACAACCTTAATTCGGACAGTTTCTAACATTTCAGTGCTTTTCGGCTACCACTGGTAATCCAGAATGGTGTTGTCAGCTGCAACTAAATTCTAAATTCTGTACTTCATCAGTTTATGAAATTCCCATTGTTCTTAAAACTCCTGTAGTATCATATAGCCAGCCACATTATTAGACAGAGACACTTCCTTTGGTAGCACCAAGAATGATAAAGAAGGTTTGGTTTCTGGCTTATTCAGCAACACTAAAAGTGGACTGTTTCCCTTAGGGCTTCACAGATGTTGACGTTGAACAAGAGAACTCCCTCAGTTAATCATGATGCTTTCTCTTAATCTTCTTATTTTCTGATAATTACACCACTCTGTGAGCTATTAATGCTCAGATGACAGCTCAGTTCTTAGCTACACATGTCAGACTTCTGGCAAATGTAATTCTTTCAGAGCAGGATGTGGTAGCAGAGAATTGGGATATTCCTGTGAGTCCAAAGTAGTAGCATACCACATACATGGGAAGCTCATTTTAAATTTACTATGTCTTATATTCTGCTTGATTTTTTTACAGTGCCCACTCTGTTTTTCTGGTTTTTGGTTTTTTTAATGGGCTTGATGACATCAGTGGTTAAGAATGTGGCACCATGATATGAAGGGGTTTGTATGTAGAGATTACATATTAGCTATTGCTGCAGATAAGTAGATGGAAGGGCATCTGCAGTACAGAAAGAAGGATGGACTCTGCTGTGCCTAGAGTGGGATATATGTGTGCTTTTGTTGGTGAGAGTTTGTTCTTTGGGAACATGAAATGAGATCTGCCTTTCTGTAAGACCAGTTGACAGCAGAAGAGCTAAAAAAAATAATTCTGACTCCTGCCTTTTACTTATGAAGGAGTAAACTTAGGATCCTGGCTATGTGTGAGGATGGTCTGATGTAAAATGTAGGTACTTTTCAAGCAGTAAGGTTTCTTTGGAACCTTTCTGTAAGCTGAACCTTACAGTTTCTCATAATATGCAGCTGATATCTTTCAGTGAGTGCAAAACCTGGTTGTAATGCCTGACTGAAAACGAAAATAGATTTGGAAACAAAACTGGACTCTTTTTCTGTCCATGACAGTTCTTTGCTTGATAACACATAGCTACACCTGCATGTATCTCTCTCAAGTGAATTCAAGTATAATTCAATAACTTAACAAATAAATCATTCTGGCAGCTGTTGTCTTCTGTTAAATCACTCCACTCTTTCCAGAACTGATCATATTTTAATAGCTCTCTTCATTTTGGCAAGGGTTTTCATAGCCTGACCCTCTTTCATGAAGTACAAAGCCAAGTTTATGGCATGACAGTAAACTTAACACCTAATCTCTATGTGCCTATTCCTGAATGTGTACATGTAAACATATATTAATTTGGAGAAAGATGTATATTAATCCTTGCCTTAAGTATGAATATTATCCAGGTGATCTAAGCACCCAGGTGGTCTGGATGAGGGGAAGGCTACGAGGACAACAAGAGAGCACATGCTCCTGGCAATTTATCAGAAAGCTCATAAGATTTTGCATGAGTCTTCTTCCTCAGCTCAATTCAGCACCTCTGGAAGTGCCTCCAGGGCCTCTTTGTTAGTGTGTGTTTCACTGGGGTACACAGCAATTTGTGACAGTTTTGAAGGAGAACAAAGGTTAAGTGGATGGCATAGCCTTTATGGTGCTAGGAAGCTCTGGATTGCAGTAGCTTCTAAGTCTATTCTTAAAATTCGGTATGTGTGAGCATGTTGGAGTATTTAAATGGAAAGCCTAGCTCAGTCAAACTCATGGGAAAAAACCTTCCCTCTGAACAAATGTGCATCCATGGGAAAGTAATGACTTCTAAAATATTTGGCATTTGCATATATGATACAATGCTGAGTAGGGAAAAGTAATTTCCATAGGTCCTATCATCTGGAATTTCTGAGGAAGACTGAGCTTTTCTTAGCATAGCTGCCCACAGGGAGTGGCTGAAAAGTGAACTTCAGCGTTTCAGGCTTTCCACTAATACAGTCTCTAAGCAGTAATCCAAAGGCTTCTCCCTCACTTCTCTAAAATGGCACTTTTAAGCTTCTCCTGTTTTCATAGATGTGCATGAATATATCACAGGTATCACCTGCTTATGTGTTTGCAAAGGATAGAATACCAGTGAAAGTGGATCTTCTCCTTATCTCATATGTGATTAGTTACTTACACAGGGTATGCATAAAGAAGTTGAGACTTAAGATTATTTTTTGAGTGAGTGCACTTATCTATTAATCACTTAAAATAATACAAAAAAAATCTTAATCATAGAACTTTAAAATATTTATAGTAATTTAGAGTATTACTTAGCGTAAACAAGAATATGTAAGCTTCTGTCTCACCAGAGAGGAGAGGATTTCCCTTGGTCTCTGAGGCTGAGAAATAATGCTTCTTGAGTGACCACCACTTTCAGGCCAGTATCTTAGAGAATGTTCCTAACATTCACTGGCTGTGCTCCTTTACCAACTCTTCCAGTTTGGCACAAAACACATCAACCAATTTTTACAAAATAACTCACTCAGGGGTTTCCACTGGGACTGGTTATCAAAACATCAGTGTGTGCTAACCAGCTGTAGCAGGGAGGGTGAGGAAGGGGAAGGGCAGTTGCTGGAGCCTTTCTTCCCAGCAGACAGCAGAGCTGATCAGGTATGCAGGAGAATGTGTACCCTAGCAGAGAGTGTGGCTTCAGAAAAATAACTTTCTGGGGCTTCTGTTACAGCAGCACCAGCTAGCACTGCCCTGAATACAGGCCTGTGGGCCTTTGATGCCCTAATGTTTATGGCTTTTACAGTCTCTGATATTATCCATTTTTCGAGGCTGCTGTTGGCAAAGTGCTGCCAAGTCACTGTCTCTGCCAAGTTCTGGTAGAGTTCTCTCACTGACTCTGGTAGAGGTCAGTGCAATTTGATCATTAGAGCAAGAAAGCAGATCAGCCCACTAAAGAAAGATCAACATTTTATGACCTTGTGAATCTGTAATTCAATGGAGTTATAGCTCCAGTGCTTATAGGTTAGAAGGCTCAGTGCTGTGGAAAACAGCAATTTAAGCAAAGTTTTAAAATTCAGAGTATCTAACTGCACTTAGGAATATGGGTTTGGTGGTGGAGTGGAAAATACATATATTGATTTATTTAAATAAATGATGGCAGCTGGTATAAAGGAATAAAGTTCCATTTTCTGTTCCTGTGATGACTCAGTACTTGACAAGCTGTTTTCCCCAGTTCCCAAGGTAAAAGAAGCAGCTGCCTTTGGCCCTCACCTGGCACAGAGGAAAATTCCAGTGTCGAGACCAGAGGAAGAAGGTGGCTTATTCTTATTATACAGTATTTATTTTCCTGTGTATTGTATCTTTTTGTGACAACCTATGTTAGCCAAGTCAGAAGCAGTTTAAAAGCCTTTAACATAAACCAAAGATTTTGTGAACACATTAGAGAGAGTATCTGGCCAAACTATGCTACCAGTTCCAATGTGTCCTTTTCCTGTTTATAACCCATGCAGAGAGAGTTTCCCCACATTAGAACTTGACTTGCAATTGAATTTCACTTGAGTAATTTCATAGTCATGAAAAAATAAAGTAGCTTCTATTGTCTATAATATGAAAACACATTGCATAGCACACAATAATCCTAAACAAACAAAAAAGACAGATGTGCTGGTTGACATTTTTTCCAATTTAGAAAGCAGTAGTCTCAGAAACAAAGGATTCATACAGCAAAGCTCTCAAAATGCCATATCTCTGACTCATGATAAAATACATTAAAATAACAAGAAGGATGCTTCTTTCTGAGGAAACTCAGATGGCTGACGTATTACTCTTAATCTGATCTGTCGTGCTTGCATTGCACAGTGTTCCTTTGTGTGTGTAACGCTTTTCATCTGCACAGTCACAAAGGCCGTGGTGTGCTCTGGCTGACACCCTCTGTCAGTGTGCTCCAAAGGTCAACTGATTTGGGCTATTCCCAGCACCGTGTAGTTGGAGTATCAGGTGCTGATGTAAGGGATTCTTCTCATGGGAGGCCAGTTTCTCTCAATGGACTGGAACTTGAACGGACTGCAACTACAGCAGTGTAACAAATGGAGAGTGGAGAGCTCTAAAGCTGGCAGGTCTCTAACGATTCCTGATGCTAGAGTTCAACACTAACACCTCCACCTATACTTGGGGATTTGCAGGCACTCGGTATACAGAAGTCACAGCATATAAAATCACGTGCAGATGCAAGATTGGCAGTAAAAAGACACTGAGCTAAAGAAAGAATCACTACATGAATTCTAATATTTTGCTTTTTTGCAGTTTCATCTAGGTCAACACTATCTGAATTCAGATTTTAAATAATTTTAGAATGATCTGTACATTAATAACTGTATGTATAAAGCGCAAAATGTTTTAACAGTACTTAGGATATAGTGCTCGTATTATCTCTGCCGATTTTTTTTTCAGTTGATTGCAGCTTCAGTAGAGGGGTGTGTGACTGGAAACAAGATACTGATGATGACTTTGACTGGAATCCTGCTGATCGAGATAGAGGTATTTTACTATGTGTCATCTAGATAGGCTTTGATTTGATGGCTTACCTCCTCCAAAAAAAAAGGGGTGGTGGTGGAAACAGAATCCAGGATTTTTCTTTTCTATCAGTGGGTTTTCTTTATAAAAGAAGAATAGAGGCAGAGGACGCTAGTAGTGGATATTGTTTCTTTGAAATATCCAGTAGCAAATGGTAATCAGCAACATATTTCAACACAAATAAATCAAAATGTAAGAAAAATTATTAGAACATAACTGTTCAGAATTGCAAACTGCAAGGCAATGGAAACCTTACCAGCTATAAGTTGTGTCTCTCCAAGATTGGTAGGACATTTAATCACATATCTGTCATTTAGATGGATGTGGCAATGTAGTCACTCACATGGCTTAGACATCATGGGGATAACTGCTCAGAAATCTCAAACTCAGCGAGACAAAGTCAGAATAAGCCAAGGGCAAGGGGCTATTCAAGAACAACCAGTACATGAAACTGTACCAATGGGAGCCTGCTAAAACCTGAGAAAGAGCTCCATGAGAGCAATGTGGGAGTGCTGGGTGGGTGTACACAAAAAGGTGTGGACAAGGATGGACAAGTTTGGTTGAAAGGATGCCTTTTCCCCTGTCACAGAAATGTTGCAGAAGTTGCTGCAGTAGTGACCAGTGGATCCTACAGATCCTGCAGGTTGCTTGCACCAGTTCCCACATGCACAATCTCTCCCTCCTCCCTCAGAGTCTTTCCATGTTACTCTTTCTTCACTAATCCTTCCTCTCCTGCTTCCCTATATCCCTTCTCTGTGCTGTCACTCCCAGGAAAACCTTACCCTGGCCTTATCCTGTCTCCCTGAACTTATATCTGCTGATTATGACTTCATTTATGGGCCCAGATGTTTTATTCCTTTAAGACTGTGTGTGTCTGTCACTTCGTTGGTCTTCCAGGAGTTGGGAAATAAGCTGTCAGTTCCCTTCTGAGTTTGTCATCAATGCAGAGGACAGTGGAGAGAATATTGAGCTAGCTCTAGTACTGAAATGATCTGATCGCAAAGGCACAGCAGCATGTTTCAGACTGTTGCATTTGAAAAGCAGATGGTTTTGCCTTTGAAAGATAGTGCAAGGAAGAATGACTGTAACTGCCAGTGAAATATAAACTCATCTCCTCTGTAAACTGATCTGACTTCCAACAGTACCAGTTCCTTGCAAAGTACACTCCCCGCTGCTTTTCTCCAGTGTGATTTTAAATTATTCAAGTAAACAAGCTTCAGCTTCCCCTTATTTTCTTAGCAAACATGTATTCAAATTGCTAATAAATAACACAAGTGCACTAAAGATGATGTTTTTAAAAATTATTTTCTTAGCAAACGTATTCAAATTGCTAATAAGTAACACAAGTGCACTAAAGATGATGTTTTTAAAAATTATTTTCTTTTTACAAGGCGATGGCTACTACATGGCAGTTCCAGCTTTTGTGGGGCACAAGAACGATATGGGGCGTCTAAAACTTCTCCTCAGTGACCTCAAACCAAAGAGCAGCTACTGCTTGATTTTCAGTTATCGGCTTGCTGGTGAGAAAGTGGGAAAGCTTCGAGTGTTCCTGGCAAACAAAAAAACTGCTCCTGTCTGGGAAGAGAACAAAGGAAAAGATGAAAAGTGGAGAACTGGAAAAATAGAGATATTTCAGGGGGCTGAAACAACCAACAGTGTAAGTATAACACAATTTATAAGCCAACTTCAATAACCAACATGCTGGTTTAATTTCCTAATCCTCAAGAGTTCCACCAACTGTTTTATAGGCATCAGCAATCAAAAGGCTTATTTGAAATGGGAAACGGGAGCCCACATTTTAGGGGGCATAAAAGTTATCACCTGATTGTAATTGCAGAACTGAACCACCCCAATTGGTTAGAACACTGATGCCAGTAATTCTGTCATTTTGTAAAAATACTGTATCACATCATAAATTAACACAAGTAATCAAAATCTGCCCTTAATATCTCATGCAACACAAGCATACATACATGCCTGAAAAAATGAAAGTTTTCCATCTCATAGAAGAGAATGCTCTCAAACCACACTAAACCAGACAATTAGAGCAAAAGGAGACATCATGTATAATCAAGGGGGGCCATCACCTTAGCAGCAGGGCATACCAACAGGGAACACTGTGCACTGATGTATGCCTGAAAACTGCCTCAGTCAGGACTTCAGCCACTTTCTCCTTGAAATTCTGAGGCCTGCTTTCCATTTGTGTGATGGAACATTTTCAGTGCTGTGTAAAGGCTTCTATTGTATAATTGAATACAGTGAATATAAAGGAAATGCAAGCCCTTTTCAAGGTCCTTTGCACAGCTGGAATGATGTAGAAAAACCCATAAATGAGAATCAGACTATAAAATAAAAACCCAGACTTCATATATATAGTATAGAAGAATATATATATACATATATTTATATATATATAAAATAAAAACCCCTCTTCATATATATAGTATAAATACTATACTCAATACATACAAGAGAGTATAAATATATATGGTATATACACACAAAAGCTGAGGATCCAAATAGATTAAAAATGAGCAGTTGTAATGTCTTCAATAAATGAAATGCATGAGCATCACATACTGTGATAAAACTACATTGTAGGAGGATTTCACTCAATTTGCATTTTTTGTACAATAAAAATAAATAATCTTACTAAAGTAATCCATTTAGCATTGTAAATCTGTGCAGAGGATTTTACATCTAGTTCAAATAATGCACAAAAGTTTTTAAAATGGCAAAGATCCAAGTCATTAAGTCCTGTGTTGTAATAAAATATTCTTCATATATAGCTTTATAACTAATTAAGAGTAGCTAAATGTTTGGATAAACTGCATTTTTACTCTTAATGCATATCTTTTCTTATGACAGGTCACTTTTGAATCAGAACGTGGGAAGGGTAAAACTGGAGAAATTGGAGTGGACAATGTTATACTAATTTCTGGTCTATGCCCAGAAGATACCTGAAAATGGACATTTGAGTACACCAGATTTAATCCTATTTTTCACATTTGCCTTATTAGTAGTGTATTTTTGTATTCTTTTCTTTATTAAAAAAAACCCAGAAAACCAAAACTATAAAATTGTGCCTTGAAACTAATGCAACAATGCAAACAGAAAAACTGATGTGCAAGATGCAGATTACACTTTTTTATGAGTTATTCTAATTCTAATACATGTGTTGAGTGTAATACTACTGTATTTTATAATTCAAGGTCAGGGTTTCTGAAGTTTTATTTGTCTAGCTTTTTTACAAATTCCACATGCTTTTATTTCTTAAACATCTTCTCGAGGCTATTCATTAGTCTTCTATTTCATTTCTTCTACTTCACAAGAACATAAAGCAGTATTTAAGAGGATGTTACTACTTCTGGTGACATAATTAACTTCTTACTTAGTGGATATGTTCAAAAAATCAGTATTCATCACCCTATGTGCAGTAAGACAATCATACACAGAGCCAAGGTGTTTGTTGACTTAAATACTTGTGCAAAGATGGGTGCTAGGTGGAAAATCCACAAAGCCAGCACACCAAGCAGAACTGATGACCACTATTTAAATGTTAATCTTGATATATTCCACTTACCTAGTATATGTTCAGTGTTTACTACTCTACTATTGCTGAGTTGTGCTCAGCTGGCTTCTTATCTTGGGCAGCCTGGTGGCCTTCAGTGTTTACTATTGTATTATTGCTGAGCTGTGCTGAGCTGGCTTTGTTAATTTCTTCTTATCTTGGACATCCTGCAGTAGCACACACTTCCTCCCAGATTTTGTTACCCCTCTGGGTTTATGATCTTTGAAGCATGTCAAGCCCTAAACTTTAAAAAAGTAATTCTATTGACAAATAGTATGTCTTAAACATCAGGAAAATATTCAATCTATTGAACAAGTAGGAAGAAAGTGAGGAGCTTCATTGCTCTTTTGATGAAGCTAAGCAAGTAGTAAGTGGATTCATGTCTTTGAGGAATATTTTCATTACCAATAAAGTATGTAAAATACCTTCTTTGTCATCAGTGTCTTTGAATCACACAAGTCATTGTTAAGAAATGATCCCTTTACAGGTTTATAAGCATTTAATATTCACCATTAACAGATGATGTTACCAACTGGCACAGAACAACAAGAGCAAAAAGAATGACCCATTATTAAAGAAGCTTCACATTATGTACTGACCTTCAGGAACAAAAGGCTCCTGCTGGATTGCAGGCCTACTATGACCCCATTAGAGGTGAGAAAGAATGATTTTCATTGTCCAGGAGACAGTGTGACCTAGTGGCCACAAAATAAGGCTCCTCTTACACAATTGAAGAAAATAATCTTTGTTGTGAGTTCCTTCATGATCATTGAAACATCAACAAAAGGGGTGGACCATCCCCAGGAGCAGGAAGGTGAGCAGAACTTTCTCCCACAGACCAGAGGCTGCCAACCACTGCCATGCTTGCCCACGCACACAAGAGTATGTGCATGTACACATACACATTTGAGAAGGGACAGAATCCAGGTCACATTTCTGAAAGGAAGTCAAATGACAATGCTGTGGAAGATAACACTATTTCTGTCTTGTGATCTCTGCAGAATGTACCTAATGGCATGAGTTCCAAGAGAACAGAGAAGCCCATGGAAAAGCCCTGGTTCAGTCACTGTTCAGTTAAATACGTGTACATACATTTTCCTCTTGATTAGCTCTGTGTATCCCCTTCCACGCTGGCTGCTCACTGTTTATTATCAGTGACTCTCTTATTTTAGTTTTCGTATGAAGAAGGGGACATCCAAATTGACTGAATAGAATTTCGTAGTCTAACACTAAAGAATTTTGAAGAATTCAGCCTGTATGAACCTAAGTGTTTTTAACAAAAACACTACACCAGTTCAGACACCTTGAATTGCACCTATGAAGCTAGTCAGGGGTGCTTGAGAGATTCCTTGTTGATACACAATATTTTTGCACTGTGCACACAGCTGAGGAAAGGGTAGGCAAAACTGAAATATCTAGAAAGTTTACAATGGCTATGTAACCAGGAAATGCTGCTTTTTTGTTAGAACTGGTTTGTGTTACAAAACAGATACTCTGAGAAGTGTGCATGGACTTCAGCTTTGACATGGGAGTCTGTTTCCTGGTGTCTTTGGAGTTGCTGAGGAAATTGCGGAAAAAGAATTCGGGAAAAGCAAACTCTCTTTAATCTCAGGGCAAAGACTCTGGTAGCTTCAAAGTGAGGGCAAAGTTCCTTCAGTATCAAATTGGATGCTGACTGTGATTGATCTCAGGATGCCTGAATAACCTGGTCACAGTGAGGCAGAACAAGTATTTTTCTGGATTCACTCCTCCTTTTCTGACTCTGAAGTTGAACTGTTCTTACAGAAGATCAAGAAAATTAATGTTCAATTTTACTGAAATAAAATTCTATGTCTAGTTTCAAAGAGCAATAATTTACACAGTGCCTCTAAATACTAAGAATCCTAAGAATCATTACAGTCTTGAGCACTGCAGTGTTTGAAGTGCAAATGAGGTGCATGTGTGGAGCAAACTGAGTCCACCTAAAAAAGTGCAGCTGGGCATTTCTTGCATGGGCAGTTACTGGGCATAGAAAGATAATGCCTGTGGAAGGCATAATATCTAAAGGGTACTTGCTCAATACACAAACAACTGAGTAAACAAACAAACATGATATTTATTCATTGTTGGTTGAGTCGTAGCCCACCATGAATCATCGCTGGGACAAATACTTTAGTGGTAGAATTCCATCCAAAAGTCAAGTCAAAAAGATTTTGCATTTCATGGAATGAGTAAGAAAATGATTTGCACAGATCAGTACAAACTAACTGCAATAGCTGTCATAAGGCTTTCTGTAGTAGATACAGAAGTGGTTTCCCATTTGTTTGCAATGGATTATCATACACCTGATAGCTTGCATCATAGCAGATCATAACTCTAGCATAATAAGATCTGAATAGCAAAACTGAAACCTTTCTTTGTTGTGAATAAATTCAAAGATAGCTTCCACAAAAGCAACAGCATAAATCCATTCTGTACAGACAATCACATAAACCACATCAGCGCATCAGCAAATTAACTGGATTTGTTTGCAACATTCATTCTGAAGATGGAACTGCTGAGGGCAAAACCTACATGTTTCTCCTTCAGATGAAAACAGTTAAAGGACATATTATGCCTATAGTCAGTAATGCCTCAAAATGTTCCTGACAGTTTTCCATTACTGTGAAATGTGAAATTCATTATCTGCTTGATTATTTTAGACAGCAAGGAAACTGCACTGGGAGTATTTGAGAAAGTTACAGTTATGCTGTAATCAAGTGGCTTGAACTTTGATAACATCATTAGTAACTTTTAAGTCTGATAACACACTTTAGAGATGGTACTCTGCCTACAAGGTAATGGAAAAAAAGAGCTTCTAGCTAATTGCCCAAATCTGTACTGCATCCTTCAAAAGCTACTCAACAGATGCCATCACTTAATCTTGAATGTTGTAACAAAAGGTTTGAATCACTTTTCTTCAGGTGCCAGAAGAACTAACAGAAGCATTTCATTTTGACAACAGAGAATACATGGAAATGCTGAGGCATGTTACCAAAAGATGGTTATGTTTTGACCTGCAGCTGGCAGGAACTTAAAACATTTTCCAGCTATTAGATGTTATTTTTATATATTAAAAAATGATTCTCAAATGCAATTTATCAGGATCACAAAGGTCAGGATAATGAAAAGAGGTTTTCAATGACTGCTGCTCATATTTACTTCATAATTGCCATATTGTTAATGACAGTCATACACCTGCATGTACAGGAGGTATTGTAACTCATGACAATATATTGAAGAAAAGGTCAATAGCAGCGTGAATAATAATTTTCTAGGTCATATGTGCAACTGTTACATTAAAGCTCATCACAGCAAAAGATTTTTAACAGAAAAGAATTTCTAATTTTGACAGTTACTAATCTCTCAAATACCTGACTTTAAAGTTTGATTTCAACAAAATTAAACATGCAGTCTCTCTAACCCTCCCCAGTTCTTCAGGAAGGACACATTATACAACTGCTGAGAGAACTGCTTATTAATTTTTTATTTGGGGAATATTAATATGGGGAATATTTACCCTTCTGTGAGTCAGTGATTTTTTTTTTTTTAAATAGCCTGATACTCTGAAAACCTCTCAATTTCTCAATATTTCTGTAATGCCTTATACCAATATCTATTTCAGATATACTTCTGAGCAGAAACTTCTCTTTCAACAGATTTGAGAAATCATTTCAAAAGTGATTGTTTTAGGTCCTCAGATTAAAGCTAACTTAAATCACACATTTAGAGTGTTTTATTAATTAATCTAAAATGAAAAGGAACTATTTCAAAGCCAAACATTATGTAAAATTATACAATATATGATAAACAAGTAGTGTATTTGATGCTGATAGAAATAAGGTCTGAGTTAAAGGAGACAGTATGTCCCTAGACTTGCCTTAAAACAGCATTTAATTTTTTTTTTCATATGCTTCCTTTTACTTCCATGAAAAGATGGTGCTTCTCCAACAAGTTGTGGTTTGCAGGTTTGCACTAAATAGCTCCTTAGGTATGTTCTGACAGGGCCCAAGTTCAAGCTCTCCCTCAAATGATTCTCATGAAGAGCTTAGGAGTCAAAATGCTCAAGAATCACTCCCAGGAGGCAGTTCACATGCTGAAGTGCCACTTTTTGGTGTGCAGAGGAGGAGGTGACACATTTCTTTTTCTGCTGCTTGTTTAGACAGACAACAGCAAAGTCAGCAGCTCATTCACACGCTTGAAATCTTTGTCCAGAGCTGACTGCCCTGCTGCATTGCTTTCTGCTGCTGTACGGCAAACATCAGTGCTTAACTTTGATGCCCAAAATCTGTTTGCTGAACTGGACACCTCTGGGACACAGACAGTAAATCTGACTTAGGCAGATAAAGCAAACAACCAGAGTCTGGCCCTTGATTTCAGGTTGATAGCAGTTCAATATTAAATCCCTGGGGTTTGACTCACTGCAGTATTATATTTTCTTGCTGTATTTGACACCTCAATTCATTGTATTTTGTGTACTGCATAAGGAACTGTCTTCCCACTTGAAAAATTACTCAATTTACAATTATACAATACCATAAAAAAACCAGAAAATTATAAACATGATAAAACAGTACAAAATAATGATAAAAAAATTTAGAAAGACATGCCATAAAGTAATCAGAAACAAAATATTTCAAAATCACCCACAAAAAAACTATTCTCCCCTCAAGCATTAATTTTATTCCAAACTAAGTAATGTTCACAGCTGATTTTAAAAGTGCTAGAACAGGTACTGTACTCAAGAAAGCCACGTTTGCTTACAGCGAGTTAATCATTAGCATCACCTTCCTGCCCAGGATGTAAATATATGGGAGTCCTAATTTTCTTTGGCTTCTTTGAAACTGCCAGAATGCTAAAATAGTCACCCCTTCTAGAGGCAAGGGGGCACTTGCAGACTGGCCCAAGTATGTGCACTATTGAAAATGTATGTGAAGGTGTGAATAGCAAGATAATAATGTTTGCCTTTATGGTTCAAGAGAGTTAAACTGAAAGGTGGCTGCAAAGAATCTTTGCAATACTGAGTGACTGTGCAAGCAAATGGGATATGAAAATTAATTGTGGGTCACCACAAGTAATGGAATAGGAACAAATAACCTTCTTTATGTCTATATAGTCAGTGGCTCCAAATTAGCTAATTTTCTCTAAGGAAAATGATCTGAGAATCACTCAATTTTCTTTTGGAAACTCACTTGCACTGAAAAAAACAGGAAAAAGCACATCAAGCATGTAAGTGCCCCCTGTCCAGATCCAGTTCCAATATATTTTTCCCGTATTTCCTGTACTGGCATTGCTGTCCACCAAGTCATGTAGTGGTGGAACACAGGAACACCTTGTAGTTGATATACTTGCTGGCTCCTTCAGGAGGAGAGTCGATGGACTCACATCATTGTCATCACAGTTTGAGAGCTTTCTTTAGCATCTAGTAACTATTTCAAGAGTACTGTGTAAACAACCCCAGGACTGCCACAACAAATTCATATTTGACTCACCAACACCAGACTGGTTCACTGCCTATGCATAGCAGAAAAGGAGACACAGAGAGAGACAGCTGTTTATCTCAATTTCCCTCAAGTGAAGTACTCTTCAGTGCTTAACTAAGCAAGTTACTCAGATGGCTTCATTACCCTCCACTGACTCTGGAAGAATTTCTTCATAATCCTCCTGGCAATTCAATTTCAAGTCTTTCAGGAGGTATGATACCCCCACTATGTACTGGAACTCCTGCCAAGAGAAAGAGACAGGAAACACATGGGAAATATCTCTCATTAACACTACCCGGTTAACTTTATGTGCATCATGCTCATAACCCTTAATTCAGTACATTCCAGTGTTACAGAAAACGCACAGGAATCTCAGGACACGGAAATAAACAGCGCGGGCAGCCATATCAGGAGAGCTGAGCAGCATTACTGCCAAGCTCATCCACTGCTCAGTGCTGGAGGTTTTATCTCATCACCCATACACAGCATCAGTTCAATGCTAGCCTAAGGAAATCCAGGGCCTCATCCACCTCCCTCTCAGAACTGGATCAGAGCCTAAAAATGTGGAAGCGACTCTTGAAATGAGCAGCCACCCAAGAAGTCATTCTTTGTGTGAATCAACACACTTCAAATGCTGTGATGGAAGGTACTCTCATGAAATTAAATCTGTCTGAGCCCCAAAGTATGGCCCAATTCTTGGATTTTCAGAGGCTATGGATATGACATTTATATAGGATTCCCTTCCACATATCATTAAGGATGGAGGGAGAGGACTGTTTAAAACACTTTGGCCCCTATTTGTCACTGTTGAGACAGACACGACACACACAGACCCCACAACAGTTTCAGGCAAAAAGCCGTTTATTAAACAAAGCAGCTTCTTTTATACTCTTTTGTTATACTCATTTGTTATATATGAAATTAAGGTGTTGGCCTTTGCATATTCAAATTGCCCAAGTTATAAATTATTAAGTTATGAAATTATTACCATAATTAATTAATCAAAAGAGGTTTTGCATAGTTCCTTGTTTAAAATCCTTGTAGTTCAGATATCCACAAGTTTGCTCCTCTGTTTCCCCCTTTTAATCACCAAAATTGTTAAACTTTACAGTGTTTTATTGTTCTTATGTATGTTCAATGTTATTACCATGTTCTTGAAGTTTTCCAAAGGTTATAGATGGTGGTTGCAACCAGATTTGATGCTTTTAATAAGTGTTTAATCCCTGTAAGTTCCCTCCTGAGTTCGGAGTTTTAGTGAAAGCGAAGCAGCCCTCCGTAAGTGACAGCTAAGCTACTTCTAACCCCTGGCTGCGACACTGACACGGGGTTCCATGGAAACCTGGACCCTTAATGAGGGCCCTTCCCGCCTTACAGTTGAGTGACAGCTGTCCCCGAGCAGCATAAGCGAGCCATTGGCGGATGGACATTACCTCACCTCGGAGCTCCACCAATCAGCCGGGACCACGGGGCGGGACCAAGAAGCGTTCCAAGTCCCTGTCCCCGGACGGGAGGCGGGCTTTCGATCTGCCTCAGACAGGCTGCCAGCAGCTGCCAGGCACACGGCGCTGGCTGCCAGGTCTCAGTATCTCTTTACAGAGATATTTATAATATTTCAGATTCCAGGCTAGCTGGAATCGCCCCAGTTGCCGTGGGTTCTTTGCTCTGGGCACCAGCCGGTTCGGCATTAGTGGTTTCTAATCGCTGCGAACCCGGAATTTAAATTTTTGATCCCGGTTTATTAATTTTAATTATTCTGTTATTAATAAACATTTTTGATCTTTAAGAAACGAGAGTTGCCTTGTTTCTGACATCATTCGTGTTACATATTCATTGGGGCTAAACTACTACAATAGACTCACTGGCTATTACTAACTACAATATAATACCATTGGCTACCTACAGCATAAGCATTCAAGCATTCAGAAAAATAACAGGTGCAGATATGTTGCTGTTTTCTCCTTCTATTGTTTAACTTTCATGCTTCTGTTGATACTACATTCTCATGGGTAAAACCTAATTGTTTTTCTTCTCACGGACTTTCCTCACAGTCCTTCTCTAGCCAAAGAAACAGGCCTGAGCCATAATTTTACAAAGGCAACAAGGCCTTCATTTTATAAAGTTTTAGTTAAATGCCACACCCATTTAATTTCATTTTATTTAATTATAATGCTTTGCTTCATGGTGTTCATATTATGTTATTTTTTTCCTCACTTGCTAGTAGAAAGGTAGGGAGCCTTTTCATGAACAGAATCACATTTCTAGATTTTGGCTTTTTTTCTAGGAACTCTAAAAGCAATATAAATTCAGACTTATTGACAGGATAATGTTTTCTTTAAACAAAGAAAACCTTAAACTGAAGAAAGCTCTCCAGAAAGAATTACAGTAGTGGATCATGAAATGAATGTCATAGGTCCTGTTATGACATTAAGATTATTAAGGACATAACTTTAAAAATAAAGTAAAAATATAAAAAAATAATTTTATTAATAAATAATACCCGTGCATTTGGTTTTGTTTTTTTTTCTTTAAATAGAACCACTGTTTTAGAAAAAAAAAAAAAACTACATAACCTTATTTGAAGCATGTACTATTCTGTACAGGAACCTTATGACAGACATTGACCAATATTTTTCCAAATAGTTCTCTGGATACTTAATACTTTACCAGCTGGAAAAATATCTCACTTTGTTGAATAGAAGCCTATGTTTCTAGAAATGCAGATACTTATCACAGCCAATACTGAAGTTTCAAGGAAGTTGTCACTGTTAGAGTAGTACTTATATTATCCTGGAAAACCATACAAACACAAAGATAGACACATATATCATTACACACATACCCATATATGCATTAATTTAATGAGAGTATAATTTTAATCATATTTTTGTTTTGATTTGCTTTATTTCAGAGGTAATTCAGAAAGCATTATTGCATCTGTTCTATATATGGGAAATTGGAATAATGATCCCTTATTTGTTACATCAAAGACAATTTAATGGAGATGCCCAAGAAGTCCTTCGAGTGAGAAACCAGTCTGCAGGAGGGGCATCCTCAGTTTTCATCCCTTCTCTAAGGAGGGCTAATCACAAGGAACAACCCATGCTCCTTCCCTCCTGCCAAGGGAGCTCTCTGCTTCTGTAGGAGGCAAGGCACTTTCTGCTGAGGATATAAGGAATCCTGTATGTACTGTTCTCACAATCACACAGGTAGAGAAAGATTAAAGAAAACTGACATTTAAAGCCTTGGAGCCCCAAACTGTGAACTCTTGCAACAAGAGCTGCTGCTGAGTTCCTGACATACGTATGCTGCAGAAATACTTCAAAATATGTAACATAGGCCACTGGATGACATGCCACATTTGGACCTGGAAAGTTCTGATCCTGTTCTACTAGTATGTTACTGTGCCATTCCTGGAAATGCTTCAAATTCTTCATCTCTAGTTTCATAAAACTCTTTGGCATAGGTTGTGTCCCACACTTCTTTGCTGTGTGAGACACAAAGACAAGGCAAGAAGGAAGCCTGATTTCAACTGTGGCCTTCAGCTAGCCAGGGCTAACCATTGCATCACATGTTCAATCACTGATGAATTCATGAGTTTGGCACAAACACATAGTGAGTTAAGAATTGAACAGCATTAGCAATCAATCTATAAAGCAACCACTGCAGAACTAGCAAGGAAAGGTTTGAGATCACTCAGTGACGAGCACTGATCAACTGGTTCACTACAATAATTTAATAAATTGCTTATCTAGTTTTTTTACATCCTGTACAAGAATGCAAGGCTTTTTTTCCCTGTGTGATTAGTATTGGTGATGTTCATTATATCAAAATAAGGAAAAAGTGGTCTGCAGTACGTGATATTCTTGCCAAAACATATTTGGCACCTTCAGGTAGGTAAAATCGTATTACTGACAGCAGAGGGCAACACAGACCTCATAAGTAAATAAAACCAAAAACATGGATAAAAAAATCATACCAACTTTTTACTGTATCTGAGTACAAACCCCAGCATCATCTGTAGATTTGCTGTAGAGCCAAAATCCTAGAAGTATTAATCTCTTAAAAAAAATTTTTGAACACCTATGAAAAATATATGTGAAAGAGGAAAGCAGTGCAACAAAGGCAATGACAAATACCTTTGCTTTGACTAAACTACATCAACTTTTAGATGTTTATTGCATAATCTGATATGTCCAGCACACTTCATCATATCCAAAAGCTGTAACCCTGTGAAATTTCATATTTGTTTTCTTTAACTCTGTGTATACAAATACTCCATTTATCATCCAAAAGACTTGTTGGTTATACCAAAAGTAACAGTACCATGTTGAAAATAAGAAGTTTTACAATGTTTTTGTTTGTTTGTTTTGTTAGCCTTAGGTCTGATACTCATTTACCTTGCGTGTCACACTACCATTCCAAGCCGTGTTTGCTTGAGAAGGACCATATCATAACTGAGGTTAAAATCACATGAATATCATCTATTTCTCATTCATGTCAGGGTTGAGAGGAGCATGGTGGGGCTCCCCCAACCACAGAGATGAACACTGAAGTAAGGCCATGCCCTGCACAGGACCCGCAGGGCAGCATCAAGGTGTCCCTTCTGCCCCACAGCCACATCATGTGCCAGACCCATGCCAGCCCAAAACAGCCGGCAGCCTCAGTGGAAACCGTGCCCTCACACCTGAGGCTGCATGGGAGAGCAAGTTATTTCCATGGCTGCTGCCCGCTCCGGAGTGCTTTCACCCTACAGCAGCCCCGGGCACAGCACAGGAGCCCACGGTGAATACACCTGGCATGGTCCAGAATCACAGCATGAGTTAGGTTGGAAAACACCTCTGAGATCATCAAGTCCAACCCCTGACCCAACACCACCCTGTCAACCAGACCGTGGCACCGAGTGCCACATCCAGTCTTTCCTTAAACACCTCCAGGGACGGTGACTCCACCACCTCCCTGGGCAGTCCATTCCAGCGTCTAATCACCCTGTCTGTGAAGAAATTCTTCCTAATGACCAACTTAAACCTCTCCTGGCACAGCCTGAGGCTATGTCTCATCCTGTCACTAGCTGAGTGGGAGAAGGAGGCCGACCCACAACTGGCTACAATCTCCTGTCAGCTGGTTGTAGAGAGTGATAAGGTCACCCCTAAGCCTCCTTTTCTCCCGGCTAAACAACTCCGCTCCCTCGGCCGCTCCTCATAGGCCGTATGCTTCAAACCCTTCCCCAGCTCCGCTGCCTTTCTCTGGACAGGCTCCAGCACCTCACTCTGGAGTGAGGCGCCCAGAAGTAGGCACGGTAGTCCAGGTGTGGCCTCAGCAGTACCGAGAACAGGGGAAGAATCGCCTCTCTGGCCGTGCTGACCACACTATTTCTAGTACAACGGGACGTGGTTTCTCTTTCCGGGGACACCCCGCGCCAACCGCGGGGCTACCCACGCTCCGGCAGCACCGGGGCCAGCGCGCAGCCGCCCGGGCCGCAGCCGCGCGGAGATGGCGGCGGAGCAGGAAGCGGGCGGGAGGCGCTACGTCGGGCCCCGCTGCGGAGGTGAGGGCGCCGGCCCGGCTGCCGGGGCGCGGGGCGTGCGGGAGCAGCGCTGGGTTTCCCCGGGGGCAGCAGGAGTGTGGCTTCCCCGCCTCGTTGGTGCCCGGGGAGCTGCTGCCCTTGCCTTGGCACTGGCGGTGAGGTCGAGGGGGAGTCGCAGTAGGCACGAACCGCCCAGCTGCTCCCCAGCCCCGGTTTGCCCTTCAGCTCCGTGCAAGCCCCGGCTGGCCCTCGGGACCGAGGGGAACGGGGAACAGCGCCCTGAGAAGCGGGGGGTTGGCAGGTGGGGCCGTGCCTGCTTCTCCTCCTGCCCGGGCTGTGCCAGGGGTCTGAGGTGCGGTAGCATTTCGCCTCTGAGCAGGACAGCAGCGGGTCAAACTTAAGCTGGATGGGTCCGGGGATGTGTAGCAGGAATGGGTATGAGGTGCCAGGGGAGGTTTAGGTTGGACATTAGGAAGAATTTCTTCATAGACAGGGTGATTAGATGCTGGAATGGACTGCCCAGGGAGGTGGTGGAGTCACCGTCCCTGGAGGTGTTTAAGGAAAGACTGGATGTGGCACTCGGTGCCACGGTCTGGTTGACAGGGTGGTGTTCGGTCATAGGTTGGACTCAATGATCTCAGAGGTTTTTTCCGACCGAATTGATTCTGTGATTCTGTGAAGTCTTAATGAAGGGTTTGGAGAAAAACCCACAGAGTTAGCGTGCCCCGTGGCATTTTGGTTCACAGTTACAGAGTGCACTGGCCTACCCGTTCCCTGGGAGTGGCTGCAGGCAGATTTGCAGGTTGATCTCCCCCAGGTTTCGTGGGCTGCTGGCTGAGATGGAGGTTCCAGTGGTGATGCTCAGCCGCTGGTGTCGTGAGCCTGACCCCAAACCTCGGCCAGACAAGCTGTCACCTGTGGCTGGCTTCCACGCCAAGCGAATGTCAGCTGCTTCCAAATACACACGGCTGGGCTGGTGTTCCCAACTGCTGTAGCTGCCCTTCTGATTTATATCGAAAGTGGCTGTAATTCCACTCACAGAAGGGGCTGACCTTGGAAAATGCAAGCTGGATATCTGATGGTACTATTATGGGCATTCTTTATGTATTTGTTATATTGGTCTCCCTGCAGCATTAATGTCTTGAAATAAGGCATACGCTGGCATAAATACAGAAAGGAGTTAGAGTTCATGCTTTTAAATGTAGTGTTATTTTAATAAATATATAAAAATCCATTTAATTTGAAGTGTATTTCACCCCTTATTTGAACCAGTACATCATGTGTCTTTGATCAAGATTCTCAAGTATTAAGAAATTATCTACTTTCACTTTTAAGTGTTCATGTTTTAGCATAAGAAATTTTAGCAAACACTAATAATATTTTACAAATACCATTTGTTTAAATCATACTCTTTATCCTTTCAGGATGGGTGGCCTTTTCAGGAGCATATGTACTTTCCTGCATACAAAGGATTTATTTTTAAAGGAAAAAAATTTTATAATTTTTTAGTGGAAAACCTGTAAAACAACAATAAAGTGATAGCTAATATAAGTATGGCCCTGGCAATGGAATGACAAATAGAAATAGTATAGAGCCAAGACTTAATGAAAAAAATGAATGTTAAAGCAATGAAAAGACGGTGTTCAATTGACAAATGATGAAAAGCTTGCAGAAGTTCATAAAGCATGTTTTTATTACTTATGTGTTCCATTTTTATATTAATTTGTCAGCACAGTTTTCCATAAAAAGACATTGCAAACTAAACATTTACCTTTGCCTGTAGTGTGTTAGAATTGAAGTTTTTGCTAGCTCTATATGAATAAGAATAATCTTCAAAGCTATTTTGTCAAGGAAGTGTGTCCAAGAGAAAGAATTGCTTATTTCTCTCCAAAATTATTCACATTTTCTTTGTAAAGTATTAAGTAAACAAATGTACTTTGGATGGATATGTCTTAAGTACATTTTTACTTACTGATTTAGGCTTCTGTCTTCAAGACAGTCAATTTTGTTGGACTTCTGTGCCAATACCGAGCTCACTGAAAGAAGGAAGTGTGATCCACTTTAGGAAAGTTTTGTTTAGATGGAGGTTGTCCAGGTTTCAAATTGATACATCTGCAAGAGGATATAAACAGTATTTATGGAGACTGAAAAATAGAGGGATACACAAGAAAAGTTTGATAAGCTCTGTTACTTAAAAGCCAATGTTAAACCTGCACCTCACAATATGTTCTTCTTTTCAGTAGGTTTAAAAGTGCTAATTATACTTGAGTAAATGAACAAGAAATTTAAGACAAAATTACAAAATAGTGGAGGAAAGCTGTAATGCCAAGAATGAACATGAAAAGTAACGTCTTTATAAGTAAACAGGGAAAGAATTTTCAGTCTTTTGTAGTTATAATAGAACGTGTAAAAGTCTGAATTTTTTTTCAAGTACTGGCTGCTGGAGCCATGCTGTACACAATAGTGTAACCTTTCCTTTTCTATGAGGTATAAACTCCTAATCATTTTGTCTGCAGTGGAAAGATGCGAAGACTAGAGGCTTACAGCTTTAAAAGAAATGCAGAACAGTTTCCATTTTTTTTACTTCTAGGAGCATTATAGTGTATAAGCCAATCTCAGTGTACTGGGAATTTTGAATTACGATTTCCCAGTGTTTGGAGGACAATGTTACAAATGCTTCTTGTGCCAGGAGCAGAGCAGCTGAGTGATACAATCCCAGTGGTGTTGAGAGAGCACCCAAACATTTCATGAACTGACACTGTTATCTGTGTAAGGCAACACAGTTAATGTTTATGTTGAAGAAACTAGCTTCTACTTGGAGATGTCACGGCCTTCCTGAAATTGTTTGGCTGGTTTGCTGTCTGAAGTGATTGGAAATGTGAATATGAACATTTGCATCCATCCAGATGAACAGTTTAGGAGACTAAACTATTTTGAATAAAAATAGTTAAGTAATAAATGATGACACAAATCTGCTTAGATCATATTTCTATCACCAGGTATTTTTCTTGAGTGAGGAAGAATGTTTATAGCATCCTCTTGCTGTGGGAAAATAGTGAAACATTGTTCATATTGTCTGTCAGATTTAACAGTAATTCTTTTTTGTTCTATAATCTGTTAGTGTTGGAAAAACATGAATGTTAGGAAATGAAAAGCTGATTCCACAAAGTGCAAAAAGCTCTTTTTCACACAGTGAAGTTTTGGCTCAGAACTGAAGCAGGTGATGTTAGAGGAGTGATAATAGCATTTTCTGCTTGGCTTAGCTTAAGTTTTGCTCTTCATGATAGAGATATATTGGGAAAATGCCAGATGTATTTCTAACGAGCTTGGATTTTTATGCAGATGTTAAGCTGTACTCTTTAGCTTGCAGGAGACTCTCTTAATATATAATCACAAAAATTATTGTATGATTTGTGAAAAATGGTGTGCAGCTGCACCGAAAGCCTGAATTCCATTATAAACTTTACTGTAGCAGCTCAGGTTAATTAGTGCAAAATACATGTCTCAATCTGTGTCTCTACCGTAGCTAGGTAGCATTAAGTCATGTCTGAGTCATCGGCTTAAATTTCATTCAACACACTTCTTTTCCTGTGTATTTGTCACTTGAGGCCAAAATGGGAGTTCATGTTTAGAAAATGTGCCCTGTGTGTCAAAAGCCTGACTTTTGACCTGCTTGAAGCCCCAGCTAGTACCTCATACTGACAAGTAGTGGAAAGTGGCTGAGAGAAAAGGGGTTCCTCTGCCAGCTTTGACAAGGCTTTGTCATGAAAATTTGAAAAACCAGAGAGCCCCATGGAACATTTCTGTGACCTTGTGCCCAAACTAGGAAATGGATTTTAGAATAAAGTTAGTTAATATTGAAAAATAACCTGGTTGTAGATTAGAAAAACCACACAAGTGTTTCTTTATGTGAAATGGTGCAAATTTTAAAGGAAATTAAAGCCCACGTTATTTATACATAATTACCAATGCAACTGTTGATGACAAATCTCTCAGAACTATATATACATTTCATTATTGCCCCATTGAATCACAATGTATTAGAATGTATTGTGAGTCTGTATAGCTGTCCTATTGTGGAAGAGATTAGCTAATACCTCCACTTGACACTTGTAATCTGTAACTTGTTAAAAGTAAATTTCATAATTTTTTTTAACTCCTTAAAATTATTTTATTAACAAGGTCAGCAATATCAATAGAAATAGAGATTTCGTATCAGTGCAATAATGCATTACTTGTAACATTTTTTGTGTTTCAAGTAGTTAACTTCATTTAGTAGAAAAATTCATGTGATTAAGGAAGACAGGATATAGGAAAAGCTAAAATATCTTCCAGTGTGTACCAGTTTACCTGTAAATGAAGTTATTAAAAGGGGCCCTTAGCAACATAATGTCTCTGCTGGGATGTGTATCCTCTCTAACATCAGCTGAGCATCCTAGAACTCAAAACAGCTGTAGCAGTTTAATTTGTAAAGTATTTTCTCATTTAGTTTTTGCCATGGAACAAGTCAGGGTTTAATTCATCTGGTGTAGCTGTAATATCTTGAACATTTTCATGAGCTCTGGCTTACATACTGATGTCAAACGAAGCCAGTGGCTAAGCAGCTTGTCTGGTAAGGACAACAGCTTTTCCTATCTTGTTAAATCTATGCATGTTTGATCTTATTAGAAAAATGTGCTGACAGCTCTGCATTGGGGTTGATCCCTGAGGCTTGAGAATTTCATTATGCACTCTATTGATTGTTTTATCTTTTTTCTTTTTTTTTAAAAGAATATAAGAATTCTATTTTAATTAAAAGTGGGGGGTTTAGGAGAAGCAACTCCAAATAAGGATTAAAAATTGGCCTTGTAAAAGAGGATACTCTGTGCATCTTCACATGAATGTGATACACTCTGCCACCTCTCCTCTTCAAACTCCCTAATTTGGGGAGAAAGCTGTGGGAGAATGATTTCACTGAGAGAAACACAGGGTCGAGACAGTATGGCTCCAGGTTAGTTGAAAGTGCTGTAGTTCAAGCAGTCACTGATGTAAAAGATGCAGAACAAAGCTACTTCTCCATAGTACTGTGTACTCCACTGCTTCTGGATCTGTGAGTGAGAGGTGACTCTTGGTCAGTGAGGTGTCAGTGGTCATGGACAGCTGGAAATTATACTGTTGTATTGCCGCAATTCTCATTGTATTAACTTAGCTTTATTCATGTGGCTATTCTTTGAAGATGAACTTTTGCCTAGTACTGAATTTTTTTAGTGTGGGAGGCAGTCCTGTGGAGAGGCAGGAAGAGCTCTGTTTTTTGCCAAGATGAAATAAAAGATCCAGTGAATGGTTTCTTTGTGACATCATTGATATCTGCTCTCTCACTGTAGATAAAATGGAGAAATGTTTTTGGGATTGGAGGCTGGCTGTAAGAATTCTCTGATTTCTGCTTAGGCTCTTGAGTTTAAAATAGCATTTGATAATTTTCATAGTTTATATGGGATTTAGGTTGCCCAAAGTAAGCTGGTTTTTCCAGGATTATGCTATGCACCATCTCTGCTATAGCATTAACATTTTTTAACACAACATTTGCTGAAAATTTATTCCACTGTATCATGGTTTAACCCCAGCCAGCAGCCAAGCCCCCAGGAGCCTCTCACTCACAGCCCCACCAGCAGGACTGGGGAGAGAACTGGAAGAATAAAAACCAGAAAACTCATGGGTTGAGATAAACACAGTTTAACAGGAAAAGTAAAAGCTGCACACATAATCAAAGCAAAACCAGGAATTAATTCACCGCTTCCCATGGGCAGGCAGGTGTTCGGCCATCTCCAGGACAGCAGGGCCCCACCACGTGTAACAGTGACTTGGGAAGACAAACTCCATCACTTCAAATGTCCCCCCCTTGGTCCTTCTTCCCCCACTTTATGTACTGAGCATGACATCAAATGGTCTGGAATATCCCTTTGGTCAGTTGGGGTCACTTGTCCTGGCTGTGTCTCCTCCGGGCCTACCATGCACCATACCCAACTTCCTCACCAGCGTGGCAGTAGGAAAGGCAGAAAAGGCCCTGGCTCTGTGTAGGCCCTGCTCAGCAATAGCAAAACCATTTCTATATTATCAACTGTGTGCATAAGTCGAGAACACAGCCCCGTACCAGCCACTTTGAAGGAAATTAAGTCTACCCCAGCTGAAAGCAGCACACACTGTTAAGAGTACTTGACTTCTGATCCTTGTCTGGGCTGTAGTCTGGGTTTTTTTCCAGTTACATAGAATTTCTTGTAGAAAAGCTCACCTACACTGAAGGTTGAGATGAGAGAGAAGAGGACTGGTGTTCAGCCTTCCAAGACATTCATACACACTTGCTTGGATGCATTCTGAGTTTGTCTTGGTTTTTCAGCATTAAGACAAAATGGGCTATGGCTTTGCACAAGATAAAGTGTAAAGCGAAGACAAAGCATTTACCCCAAATATTTTTGGAGAGGGCAGTGTTTTTCCCAGGGACTGAATTTGCACTTAACAGCAAGTGTCTCAGGCTGGGTTTTTTTTTTGTTTGTTGGTTTTCTCTTACTTAGTCATTTTACTGTTTAAAAATGTTCTTACTCAACTTGGCGTTATTATTACAGGATGGCCATATTTTAAGCCTGAGGTAGCCTGATCATTTTTTTTTTGGAAGCAAACTGTCTTACAAGGTTTTTATTGATTGTCATCATTTATTCTTGTACACACAAGTGACTCATTATACCATGCAGTCAGAGTGAGAGCTCGTAACAATTTGGCAAGAAAGTGCCTCATCAGCACAGCATTACAGAGTCTCATTGTAAATACGAGCCTTGTAACCTTCAGTGTACATTTGGAATTCAAACAGATGTTCTCATGCATATTTGGAAAGACATGGCGGTCATGTCAGTAGAAATTTCATTTCAGTGTGAGCCTCACCTCTGTGGAAAAAGGGGAAACATCACTTCCATTTTAAAAAAGGGAAGAAAGAAAGATCCAGGGAACTACAGACTGGTGAGCCTCACCTCTGTGCCTAGGAAGAGCCTCCTAGAAGATGTGCTAACACACATAAAAGACAGGAAGGTAATTCAAGGTAGCCAGCATGGCTTTACTAATGGCAAGTCATTCCTGACCAACTTGGTGGCCTTCTATGATGGAGTGACAACAAGGGTTGACAAGGGAAGACTGACCAATGTCATCTAGACTTCTGTGAAGCCTTTGTTATGGTCCCACATGACATCCTTATCTCCAGATTGGAGAGATATGGACTTGATGGATGGATTCATTCAGTGGATGAGGATGGATGGATGCAGCCAGGGAGTTGTGGTCAGTGTCTCTATGACCAGGTGGAGGCCAGTGATGAGTGGTGTCCCTCAGGACTCTCATGGGACTGGTGCCCTTTAATATCTTCATCAGTGACATGGGCAGTGGGATTGGTGCACCCTCAGCAAGTTTGCAGATAACACAGCAGCAGGACAGGATGCCATCCAGGGGGCCCTGGACAAACTGGCCCACAAGCACCTCATGAGGTTCAACAAGTCCAAGTGCAAGGTGCTGCACCTGAGTCAGGGCAGCCCCAGACATGAGCACAGGCGGGGAGAAGAAGTCATTGAGAGCAGCCCTGCAGAGAAGGACTTGGGGGTTCTTATGGATGAAAAGCTGGACATGAGCCAACAGTGTGTACTCATGGCCCAGAAGGCCCATGGCACCGTGGGCTCCATCAAAAGCAGCGTAGCCAGCAGGTCGAGGGAGGGGATTCTGCCCCTCTACTTTGCCCTCATGAGACCCCTCCAGGAGTGCTGCATCCAACTCTGGGATCCTCAGCACCAGAAAAACATGGACTTGTTAGAGCAAGTCCAAAGGAGGACCACAAAGATGGTCAGAGAGCTGGAGCACCTCTCCTATGAAGATGGGCTGAGAGAGCTGGAGTTGGTCAGCCTGGAGAAGAGGAGGCTCTGGGAGGCCTTACCGTGACCTTCTATTGTGACTTTTTTTATGGGCAGATAGTGACAGACCAAATGTCAATGGCTTTAGATTGAAAGAGGGCAGATTTAGGTTAGATGTTAGGAAGAAATTCTTTACGCAGAGGGTGGTGAGGCACTAGAACAGGTTGCCCAGAGAAGTGGCTGCCCAATCCTTGGGAGTGTTCAAGGCCAGGTTGGATGTGGCTCTGAGCAACCTTGTCTAGTAAATGGCATCCCTGCCCATTGCAGGGGGGTTGGAACTAGGTCCTTTCCAGCCCAAAGCATTCTGTGATTCTGTCATTGCTAAACTGAAATGCCTTGTGCAGTTGTGGGAGGGATGGAGATGTTTCTTTTCTACTGCACAAAATTGTGACACTATCATTTGTTCATTCTTACAGCTCTACCTTAACAAAGGTGTTTGATTCATTTCATAACTTCAGAAAAAAACCTAGTCTTTCTGGCACTTCTTGTCTCTTGGAATTAGGAACACAGCAGAACAGTGCTGACTGAGTTCGATTCAATTAATTTTATAGATATTTGCTCAGCAGCATTTGTCAAATTGCATTAAATCAGGTAGAAAAGCAGTCAAATTCCAAATTAAAGAAAGAAAGAGCAATATACGGACAATAACTGGATAAGGGATGCACCCCTTCCCTCCTGTTTGTATCCCAACATCTATAGACTCTACATGGTTTATTTGCCAAAATTAGGGAAATACATACGGTAAAAATGCGAAGTCTGCTAAAGGTCATAGGGTAATTGTTTTATCTTTTTTCTTCACAAGCTCGAGTTACTCACGCACATTTCAAAACATTCCATGGGTTTGCTATGCCACAGCTCCCTCAAGTGGTAGAATAATTTTCCATTTGGAATTGCAGCTTGATTTCTGTGACACACTTGCATTCTCTTCCAAAGGTTTTGAGGCTTCTCCCAGCTTACCGTTCTGTCTGATTTATAACAGAAACATCAGAGTTGAAAGAACAGGAGTCTGAGCAGGGAAGAACTCAGGCTTACTATGCTTGGGTTCCCAGTGAACTTTGGCTAGAAAAGACACTGCAGTATTGCCACTGCATCAGTAATTTAAAGTTTCTTCCTATAAGAATGTGAAAAATGTGTTTTCTACAGTTGTCTGACACAATCATGTTGTGCCTTGATTAGAAAAGAAGAAAAGGTGCTTGATATTCAGACTTGATATGAAATGCAGTGCAGGTTTCCCAGTATTAATGAGCTTTGCTTCATTCTTTGAAAGAAACCATGGTAGTAAAATGAACCGTTGGATTACTTTATATGTTCCTTTTAAGTTCAGGAATCTCTGTTTAATTTCTGTTTGCATAAAACAATGGTGTCAACCTTGGTGATAAATGTGGTCATTACATGATTTATAGGGCAACAAATGTACAAACAACTTTTTATTGTTTTCACCACACTTCCTTTTAATTTGGAAATCGAGATGAAATTTATGCTTGAGTAGTTAGTGTAATATTTCAGGAGTATATATTGCTTTTCACCTTGAAGGATTTTAAAACTTTTTGCTAACTAGGTACACACAACAAAGCCAGGACCATTCCAAGAATATTTTCCCTGCAGAAACCTCTCTGATGTCACTGATAATAATACTATAATATAAATAATAATACCTTTATTCAGTGTTTTTTTCTGTTGTCTCTTATGCTTCTCCCAATTACCAGTGAATATCCCTCTCCATTAAAACATTTAACTACTTTTTCTGTTACTTTTACCTAACTTTGCTTATTACATTGAAGAGAGTCACTCAGTCCTACCTCTTTGCTGTAAGTTGTACATTTTGAGACAAGCATTTCCTTAGAAGTGATTGTTTTGACTTAAGTGTGAGGAGTCTATTAGGGGATTCAATTTCCAAAATTATTTAAAAGTAATTGCCTATAATTTGATGTCCATATTGTGTTTATTTAGCTGCTGCTGAAACATTTACAAACTTGAATTTAATGTTGCATGAACTTGAAAAGTCAGTGCATGACTAAGAAAATTTAAAATTTCTAATAATTAAATTTATTGCCATAGTGTAAGAGTCCTAAGGTAGAACCTTGCCACGCTGGGGGGCTGTGTAGGGTCAGGTAGATAATGATGAGCAGGGACCACTACTGTGAAGCAGGTGGTACTCACAGATTCAGCATATGACTCTTGCTTGTGGATTTCTTACATACAGATCCTCACCCTGCAATATTAGAGAGGAAGCTTCCTATGAAGCGTAGTCCTCAATGAAATATCAAAATACCTCACCTTTGCCACAGGGTAGAAGAAGTATATGCACTGACAAATTATCAGCAGAGTAGTTTGTGTGTGATGATTTCTTTGTGTGTCCATAGTCCTGTATGCTAAATACTGAGAGTTCATGAAGTCATCTTGCCTTTAGATAAGTCTTATGGTGCGTGAGCATAATAAAACACAGACACAAGAACTGGAAGAAGAACAAGTGATTATAAGGCATAGGGCAATCATACTGGCTTAACATGTAACTGTCACCAGCTATGCCCTGGATTGCACGAGAAACAGTAAATCAGCAGATAATAATTTTCTAATGTCAACTTCTTGGTATTCTGGAGATAGGGAACTGTTCTTGCTTTGTGAGAGCTCTCCTCCATGACAAAACACTTCTTTTTGTTCACAGCTTCCATGTGCTCCTGTAGCAGAACAGAGGAGTGGATGCACTTACATGGGCTTTTTAGTATGATGATTCATAGGGTTCAACTTAAGTATGTGAAAACTGCATCCTGTTTCTCTGATTTTGAAATTTCTTGAGTAATAAAATCAGTTTCTGTAATTGCCATTATTGAGGTTTTGTAGGACTTCAAAACTTAAGACAGGAGTGTTTAAATACAGCTTAAGGGAATGCTGAGAACATTCCCTGTGCAGGGTGGGTTGGTTCTGTTTCTATAGAAAAAAGTGAAGTCTTACCCTCTCTGCCCTTTTCTTTTGTGGAGCTCTGAGGTCCTACCTAAAATTTGAACTTGTTTCTGTCCTGCAAAAGACAAGTTAGCTGGTGGTGGTCATAGAAACAATACCGAATTATGCAGCTGTATCTCTTGTCCCTCCTCTGTCCTTGTTCTCAGGAGTTTTTATCATGGAAACAGTGATGCTGCAAGAAACCTGCTTATGATTTTCTTCCTATATGGACATGTGTAGCTAGCCTTGTCTCTGTCAGGCAGATGAGTTTTTCTGGAGTAGAATCAGGATGTATGCAATTTCAGACAAAACACTGATTTTGTGTGTAAACTAAGACTAACTGCAGAAAAGAGGAACACAACACTTACAAGACACCATTTATTTCTTCATTCTACATTTAATCCTCCTTTTCAGCAAGTAGAAAAATAATGTTAGGAGTATAAACGTTTTTTTGCATGCAAATTTGCAATAACAATGCACTGAGCATTTTTTGATCAAAGGGCTTGATGAAAAGGAATCAAAAGGAAATGCTATTGAAACCATGAGATTCTGCATTCTGAAGACCCCCTTTGATTTTCCTTTATGCATCAGAATATATGGGAGCATGCTTTAATAATGCTACAGCTGCAAGAAAATATAGAGGGATCTGTCTTTAACCTTAAAGAATTTTAAACATTTGTAGATGTCAGTGTTTTGAAACTGTTCTGACGGTGTCATTGGTTTTGAGCTGCCCCATCTTGATAATCCATCTGTAATACAATGCCAGAGCTAGTGAGGAAAAGGGCAGCAAGAGGACCTCAGATAAGAGTCACTACTCTGACTTGCATCTCTGATAGCTCTAAGGAGAAACTTTTTAAAGAGATGTAGCATGATCTCTTGTACTGCAAGTGAAAAGTTGAGGGTCATGCATGAACCAGGATGATGTTTCAGTCTTCTGTACACCATTTCAAGAAAATGTTGGCAAACCCAGTGATATATACAAATAGAGTACAATAGCATAAAATGGAGAGAAGATCTTGTGTGAATATACAGAAGATGAATTAATGTCGTAACTGCAGGAAAGGTGATAATCTTTTTTTTGTTTTCAGGTTTAAAAATGTCTGACCCGGAAAATATTGTACGCAGAACCCGTAGTATTGAAAAACTACTGTCTGAGAACAATTTGCAAGATATTGAGGGTCATCTTAAAGAACTTGAAGATGTTGATATGACTGTAGAATATCTTCAGGGGACAGAAGTTACCAAGGCTGTATATAGAGTCCTCAAGAGCTGCCCTTCAGGAGGGTTGAAAAAGAAAGCAAAGCAGTTATTATCAAGGTGGAAAACACTCTACAAGAATAACTGTGCTCAGTCAATGCAACTTAAAAAGTCAGTTTCTGTGTATGTGAAAGAGGAAGTGGAGCATCTTGGTGTAATTGCTAGAGAGCAGTTGCTGTCTGAAGGATCGTGTCAGCAGGAGGCATTAGATGGTACTAGTTCCAACATTTTGGTCCCATCACAAACTGTTAAAAATGTGGTATGTAACAATGCGGAAGGCAGTATGAATCAGCATTCTTCTTTTGAGGAACAACACACTGTTCATGAAGATTCTAAATCTGTTGTTAGCGAAGCAAGTCTGCATCAGGATCCCATGAGAGCTCTGAGGTGTAAATGTGTGGATCTTCTTTATAAAGCTTTGATTGGTTCTACCAAAAATGAAGAAGAAACTGTTAAGTGGTTAGAGTTAGCTAAAGAAATTGAAGAACATATTTTTGCTCTTCATGCTAAAAATGATAAAAAGTACAAAAATTGTATTAGAAGTAAAATCTCTAACCTTAAGAACCCTAAAAGTTGCCATTTAAAACATAATCTTTTTTCAGGGACTTTGAGCCCAAAGGCTTTTGCTGAGATGACAGTGATGGAAATGGCCAGCAATGAACTGAAGCAGCTCAGGGCTCTGTACACAAAATCATCTGTTCAGGAACATCAGCTTCCGCAGGTTATTAATGGCACACAGACAGACAAAATAAAGTGCAGACGCTGTGAAAAATTTGATTGCACTGTCACTATGATTGCCAGAGGAACTCTCTTTCTTCCAGCTTGGGTGCGAAATACAAATCCAGATGACCAAATGTTGACTTATGTTATTTGTAATGAATGTGGAGAACAGTGGTATCACAGCAGATGGATTTGTTTGTAATGATATCCCTCTTTAATAAGGGGTTTGGAAATGTGTATGAGAACACACCTCTGTTGAAACTCTGTAATTTTAAATTCTGTACTGATATTATGTGGGTGCTGCCACTAAAACCTGCAAAATCGGGTTTTAAAAAACTGCTATTGTATTTTTAAAGATGACTTGAATGAATTGTATGTGTTTTTGAGTAATCTAAATATGTAAAGAAATAAAATGATAAAGGGAAAAAATGGTTACACTTTATCTGAGTGGAATATTTGCTAGTAAATCCATTAAAAATATTCTAAGTGCTGCAGTTTTTCCTGAAGGGACTAGATACTTGGAATTTTTTTTATCTTCAGGAGGAGTTCTTCCACAGAACATAAGTTTAATTTACAGTAAACAAACTGTTTCCAAAACTGCAGTTCAGATATTTGTGTGCATTGCAGAATGTTCAGTGTGGATTCACTCCTTAATTAAATCACTTTTTGCAAGCGATAGATTATTAAGTTGGTTTGAGAGGTGATTTCTAACAGGGAAAAAAGAAACAAAAAGTAGAGCATTAAAGAGGGAGAAAGCAGCTAGCAAATGAAAGCAAGAATTACATTCTGCTTTAGTTTTTTTTAGCTCCTGGAAGGAAAACAGGACTTGTGACAGTCTATCAGTATGCAGGCCAGGTTTATATTGTAAGATTGTGTGTCCTGCTACTGCAAAGAAATTAATGCAGGATCAGATAGTGGATTATTTCAGAAAATGATGTAAATATATTATTTGATTTATGTTTATTTAATAAAATTAATAGGAGTTAATAACTTTCTGAGTGGATATCATCTCTGGAACTGGGACATTTGTCCTGAACTGAGAAAATAAATGTTTTTGTATAGTGCTGGTTAGCTACAAACAATGAATAGAAGGAAATCCAATAGGAGAAGTTTTTATACATATTTTTGTTCCAGAGTCAACAGGATTCTCACTGATTGTTTAGTAGAAGTATTTATTAAAAAAAAAAAAAATTAAAAATTCTTCTCACTGTAAGTAAGAGACCTGTATCTTTTACAAATGCACAGCAGGCATTTTGGACTTCAGAGAAACCTGCTGAGTATTTGCTGGAGGAATTGAGAACAGTTGTGCATCCATCTTACTGTGACACAGCTGAGGCTGGTCAGCTCCTCTGGGCTGAGCTGCATGACCTCTCAGAGAAAGGAGGTGGGGGCATGAGATGAGAAAGTAGCTATTGGTGAACTAAAAGCCAGCCAGGCCTTTATCTGTATATGGGGAAAATTACGTGTAACCTGATGTTGCAAAGAGACACTTAACCAATTCTACTGAAAAAAAGAAGAAAAACCTTTCCATTCTGTGAAGTGTTAAGTTAACTTTCAGCGGCATTACTTAGATTTTTATCATGTAAAAATGTGTGTTTTAGGGGAATTGCACTGATGTAAAACACACATTAAAGCTTTAGGCCAGACCCCCAGCGTTCAACTGTGTAACCAAGGAGTTGCTATCTGGCCTTCCTTCCCAGCCCTTACTTGTGTGCTGGAATTGATGCTTACAAGTAGTCCTGCTTAAGTGGGAATACTTTTGTGTAAAGTATTATTGTTAGCTTTGAATGAAATTGCAGGAAAGCAAACACTCCTGTGTTAGTGGATCACAGTAAGCACAGGATTGTGAGCAGTCATTTTGAAGGTCATGGTCCTGTTGAGGAGAGCTTTACGCCAGCACTGTGCTGTGTCAGAACACCATGTAGCAGAAGACTTTATTTTAGCTGTGAAAAACTTATAAATAATTTCTGCCTGCAGTTGGTTTTGAAGCCATTCCAGTAATGTAGAGCTCATCCAAGTTTTATCTTCGCAAAGGGAAATGTAACAAGGCATGGAGGGTGTTTTTGACAGAATACATTTCAAGGGTAAAACTTGTATCTGTAACACTGACTACATTTGTGACATAATATGTAACATCATTTTCTTTTGAACTGCCCATCACTAATGTGTAACTCTGCAGGCTTAAAATATTGGACTGGCTAAGATTATATGCTTTTCCTCAAAATGTCTTTATAAAGCTAACTTGCAACTACATAGTGTGTACAGCAGCAGGAGGGTGTAGATCACTGGAGTACAGGAAGTATAGAGTCCAGAAGCAAAAGAAATGCTTTGAAAAGTGAGATTCTTTTATATTGTTGAAGTCTCTTTTTTTTTTCCAGTTCATTCCAGGTGGGAAAAAGATCTCTTAACTTTTTTAAGCAGAGACAATTCATTTGGGTATGATGTTTAGCATGTCCAGGCTGCTACTCCTACAAGGAGCGTGACATTAGAGGTGATCCCTACAAACACAGGGCAAATGTAAGCTGAACAAGGCTAAAGTCTGTATTTGTCTCCACGGGGTTTTCCAGAGATGCTATAAATTCAACTGCTTCTTGAATCCTGTGATTTAACAGGAGCAGTAAGGCCTTAAAAATAAATTGCACTCAAAGATCAAGCAGCCTGCAGCTGCAGAACTTGTGATACATATCTTAAGAAGATGAGAGCTAAATTAACAAAGAATTTCACACAATTTTCAGTGTAAAAACAAAGATACTATTCTATATCTGAAGTGCTCTATTAATTGTAGTTGATGTCGCTCCCTTAACACCAGTAACCAAACTACTGGTTCCTAGAGATCCACTTCCAGATCCACTTCCTTCTGTTCTGTCGAGTGCCTTTTCTATCTCTGTCATATCCCTCTTACTGTGCACTTTTTAGGGAGGTACTCAGCTGCCATTTGTTGTTTATAACTTTTTCTTCTCTTCAAAACCAAAAGTAAATTTGTGCTGCTTATTTTTCATTTAAAGTGTATTCATTTCTGTCTGCTGTACTATGTACATTTGCTACTAAAGCAAAGAACTGCAACTCTTTAAACAAAAACCAGCTTTTTTTATGCCAAGAAAGAAAGTTAGCTGGTAACAGGCTGTGGTTAACAGTGCTTCAGGGAATCTTCAGGGTGTAATGGCCCAATTCATTGACTGCCTGGAAGATAAGGAAAGAAACAAGAGTACTTTGATAATTTCTTGGATTGCTTGGGAGCTGGCTCGCTGCATTCTGGTATTAACAGAGCCATAAAGGCAGATGACTTCATATCCCCTCATTTTGTGCTGCTGTAATTCAGCCAAGAGGTGACAAAGTCATGTTTTACTGAGGCCGTGTCCTCACTTGCCAGGATGGGACATAGTCTCCTTGCCAACTACAGATGGTAAAAAGTATTATTCACAAGCTCTTATTATTAGGGAGCTTTGCTGATACAGAACTTCCCCTGCACACACACAAAAAAGTTGCCCGTTATTTGCCATTGGGTGTTTTTTGAGCTGTTCGCTCTGACGTGACATAACAACACCACTTCATGAATACACCTCTGGGAACAAAATCCTTAAGGTGCAAAGTCAGCTTTCAGATGAAGGCACATGTGATGGAGCAGCAAGGGTGGGTTGCTGTGCAGGGGGAGGCGAGCCAGGGGTGGATGGTGGATGACAAGGCATGCAGGGACAGTGGCTTCAGTTAAAAGAGTCACTGTCCAGCAGCACCCAAACAAGAGCAAGGCAGCTCCGGTGACAGTAATCTACCAAAACTCCAGTGAGAACCGGGCAAGTCTGGGGAGGTGCTGTCGGATGGAGATTGGTGCACAAGGTGGGGTGCAGGAATGGGGTCACCAGGCTTGTACAGTGTCTGAGCTGAAATGGGGTTGTTGCTGGAAATCTGTGGAAATCTGAAGCAGCTGCCCCCAGCAGCACTGCCCCTGCTCCCCTCCACTGGGATGGTCAGGCAGCAGCCTCAGGCAGGAGCAGCCCCACAGCAGCCACCACTGGGACCCTGCCTGTCTGCAGAATTTAAATGGGAGTGATTTTGGTGCACGTGTTTCAAACCATGTCCTAGCTGGGCATGTTCTTCTGTCTGACCTCAGAATTGGCAGGTGTACTTCGTGTGACCAGCCCTATCAGTGGCATTGTTTGTTCTACAATTTGTGTTGTTCTATAGTACTGTTTGGTTTGTTACATACATAGTATGTAACAGAGTGGACACAGGGAAAAGGGCCTTCAGTTCCTGATCCTCGAGCACTCATGCATGTGTATTAACCATGTGAGTAACCCTATGATGCTCCATTATGCCTATGAAATCATAAGCATAGTAGCCATGGTTACACCATGTTCTTTTCTATTTTCTTGTATGTTCCCATGTAAAAGAAATAAAAATACATCTTACCTGAGAAGTTCAAGAATTTTGTTTGTAAATAGAACTTGAATAAATGAGGTACCTGGACAAGCTGAAGAAGTGGGTCCAAGTGGCTCCTCATGAGGATGAATGGGGCCAAGTGCAAGATGCTGCACCTGGGTCAGTGCAACACCTGGTGTCAATACAGGCTGGGAGTTGAATGGATTGAGAACAGCCCTGAGGAGAAGGACTTGGGGGTGCTGGTGGATGAGAGGCTGGATATGAGCTGGCAATGTGAACTTGCAGCCCAGAAAGAATCAAAAGAAGCATGGGCAGCAGGTCGAGGGAGGTCGTTCTGCTCCTCTACTTCACTCTCATGAGACCCCACCTGCAGTGCTGCATCCAGCTCTGGGGTGTCCAGCACAGGAAGGACATCAGCCTGTTGGAGCAGGTCCAGAGGAGGCCACCAGGATGATCAGAGGGCTGGAGCACCTCTCCTGTGGGGAAAGAATGAGACAGCTAGGGTGGTTCAGCCTGGAGAAGACTGTGAAGACCTCATTGAAGCCTTCCAGGACCTAAAAGGGAGCTTATATGAAAGATAGGGACAGGCTTTTTAGCAGGGCCTGTTCCAGTAGGATGAAAAAGGATCATAGATCCAGACTGGACAGACTGACTATATTCAGGCTAGGAATACATTTTTTTACAAGAGTGATGAAACATTGTAACAGGTTGCCCAGACTGACTGTGGCAGGGCTCTGAGCAACCTGATGTAGTTGAAGATGTCCCTGCTCATTGCAGGGTGATTGGACTAGATGACATTTAAAGGTCCCTTCCAAGCCAAACTGTCCTTTAATTCTAAATTTCCTCACATGTATCCAATGTGTTTCAAAACAAAATCCAGTGTTGTTCCAAAACAAAAACATGGTAGCTTCTCCCCAAAAGATATTAAGTTCAAAATAGAGTAATTATTTCCTCCACTTCTTAAATGCAGCTTTTTCTTCTTTATAAATCATAAAATAATGCCATAACTAATCAGAACTTGTATACCTTACCATTGCCATGATTTAAAGTCCACTTTCCTACCTCTCCAGCACTACTTGTGTTTTATTCTAGAACTGGATGAAAGCAGACTCCTGGAAAAAAGTACTTAAGAATTTTCCAAGTCCAGCTTTGTTAGATAAAAATGGGTCTGGTATCATCAGCTTTGCCTCTAGCATTGCCTGCCTCTTAACAATCCTGTTCCTGTTAGTAGGAGACATATCCTTTTGATGATACTGAGGTCTTGTTTTCCATTCCTTGGGCCATGTTGATGTCTGATCCAAACAAGACAACTCTAGAAGTGGCAATTCCAGTCTGATTGCATCTGCCGTATGATCAGAAGCATGTGATGACTGCTTGAGCAAATGGGTGTACTTATGCCTGTCATCACCTATTCCTCTTGATGATGTGGGAACCTCTTTAATTTCTTGTTTTCTTCATTTTAATTATATTTTGTCCTCATGGGGAGGTTGTAAGAGCACAGAAAAGTCTTATCACTATCTCCTTTAGCTTTTTTCCCTGTGATCTTGTTTGAACAGTCAAGTTGGTGTTATTCTGAATTACTACAGAAAAAAAAAATGCCTGGCTACTTTTTTAAAATAGTGTGCTTTGTATTTCGATGAATTTCTGCATTGACACAAGCACAGTTTTAAATTTTTCTACTTATAAAGTGAAGCTGCCTTACAATTGTGAGTTTGCATACCGTGGGCCCTTAGTGTGGAGCACAATGAGACCACTGCCTTTAATAAATAACTCTGACCAGCAAATACTTGATAAAGGCATTTTCAGGCTTAATAATGCAGGGCATTCTAGAGCAAGTAAAAGTGTTATCTTTTGCAGTGGAACGCTCTCAGACGGCGCACGATAGTGATCGATGAGAGGTATGGCCCTCGATGGGGCTTTCTGTGCCCTGTCCTGGCTGTAGGCACAGCCGTTGCCGTGGTTCCCGCCGTTCCCGCTGTTCCCGCGGTGCCCGCGGTTCCCACTCCCGCACGCTTCCGCAGCTCGGGGCTGAGCAAACCCCCCTCCCCCTCGGGGGCGGGGCCTCGGACCGGTGGGCGGGGCCGGGCCGCGGGGCCGGGCCGCGGGGCCGGGCTCACGTGGCGTGCCGGCCCCGCCCCCTGCCTGTCCGCCATGTTTGTTCCTTCCGCAGCGCCCGGCGGCGGTGGCGCAGCCCGGCACTGGTACCGGCGGCAGGAGCGGTCACAGCCTCTTCCCGCGGGCAGGAATCGGCCTCCTCAGCGCGCCCGGGAGCGGCGGCAGTCCCCTTCCCGCGGTCTGGAGCCGAGTCAGGTTGCGTTATTTTCCTTTCCCTTGTTGCCGCGTTCCCCGCTCGCTCCCCCGCCGCTGTCCGAGTTCCCAGGCGGGCTCCCCGGTGTTCCCTGGCGCAACCTCCAGGCAGCGGGAGGGCAGCCCCGGCCGGGGCCACCGTGGGAGAGGGCCCCGGGCGCTCCCCGGAGCCGGTGCGGGTGGCGGGGAATGTGGCGTGATCCGGGATCCCGTGACTCCGGGGCAGGCGGTGGCTCCTTTGGGAAGCGGCTCTAGCCGGCGCATGGCCGGTCGCCGACCCCGCAGCGCTTCCTCACCGCTGAGAGATCGCTGGTCTGTCAGGGTGAAACTCGGCTTAATAGCTGTGTCCTCAACACGTTTCACACTGGGAAAAGAAGAAATATTAAAACTCCCTTTGGCTCCTTTTTCTCGTTGCTGTGTGCTTGGAGCGGGCTGCCCAGGGAGGTAGTGGAGTCACAGCGTCCCTGGGGGTGTTTAAGGAGGGACTGGACGTGGCACTCAGTGCCGTGGGCTGGTTGTCAGGGTGGTGTTTGGCCATAGGTTGGTCTCGGTGATCTCAGAGGTCTTTTCCAACCTAATGGATTCTGTGCTGGAGGGGGCCGCCTGCTCAGGGCGCCCTTAGGTTTCAGTTCTTCTTTTTTGAAGCAGTGTCTCGGCTCAGCGCCTCAGCAGGGCCGGGGGAGTTGCCAGTGGCGGCAGGTGGTTCTGCGGGCTCAGGTGTGGTGGTGGCTGGGTAGGGAGGGATAGGGAAGGGCCAGGATTGGGAATCGCTTACGTCTGGGTGGTCAAGGGGCTGCTGTCGGTGTAAGAATTCCGTGTTGCATATAACTTGTGTAAAGCAATTGAGTGGATAACAGAATAGTGCAAGAAAACTAGTTTTAAAAGCCTCCATTAGTGGCCTTTATAGTAAGGTTACATATGACTAGATACGTAGGGAGCATTTAAGTTTTATTAACTTTGGTGGAACAGTCAAGTAGGGACCTTTTTGGCTAAGTTTTGTTCAGGAATTAAAATGTTTGTCTGCAGATAGCTGTCATGCAGCCTCCCATCCTACATGTTGTTTTTCTTCTTGTCCACAATAATTTACAGCTATACTAAATAAGCATGTGGGTTTTATTTGTCTTTACTTTTAAAGTGTTGTGCAACACTGAAGTTGTCAGTGCNGGTGCCCGCGGTTCCCACTCCCGCACGCTTCCGCAGCTCGGGGCTGAGCAAACCCCCCTCCCCCTCGGGGGCGGGGCCTCGGACCGGTGGGCGGGGCCGGGCCGCGGGGCCGGGCCGCGGGGCCGGGCTCACGTGGCGTGCCGGCCCCG
>VXAD01008059.1:405025-519348 GCA_013399195.1 Dicrurus megarhynchus
CACAGCCTCTTCCCGCGGGCAGGAATCGGCCTCCTCAGCGCGCCCGGGAGCGGCGGCAGTCCCCTTCCCGCGGTCTGGAGCCGAGTCAGGTTGCGTTATTTTCCTTTCCCTTGTTGCCGCGTTCCCCGCTCGCTCCCCCGCCGCTGTCCGAGTTCCCAGGCGGGCTCCCCGGTGTTCCCTGGCGCAACCTCCAGGCAGCGGGAGGGCAGCCCCGGCCGGGGCCACCGTGGGAGAGGGCCCCGGGCGCTCCCCGGAGCCGGTGCGGGTGGCGGGGAATGTGGCGTGATCCGGGATCCCGTGACTCCGGGGCAGGCGGTGGCTCCTTTGGGAAGCGGCTCTAGCCGGCGCATGGCCGGTCGCCGACCCCGCAGCGCTTCCTCACCGCTGAGAGATCGCTGGTCTGTCAGGGTGAAACTCGGCTTAATAGCTGTGTCCTCAACACGTTTCACACTGGGAAAAGAAGAAATATTAAAACTCCCTTTGGCTCCTTTTTCTCGTTGCTGTGTGCTTGGAGCGGGCTGCCCAGGGAGGTAGTGGAGTCACAGCGTCCCTGGGGGTGTTTAAGGAGGGACTGGACGTGGCACTCAGTGCCGTGGGCTGGTTGTCAGGGGGGTGTTTGGCCATAGGTTGGTCTCGGTGATCTCAGAGGTCTTTTCCAACCTAATGGATTCTGTGCTGGAGGGGGCCGCCTGCTCAGGGCGCCCTTAGGTTTCAGTTCTTCTTTTTTGAAGCAGTGTCTCGGCTCAGCGCCTCAGCAGGGCCGGGGGAGTTGCCAGTGGCGGCAGGTGGTTCTGCGGGCTCAGGTGTGGTGGTGGCTGGGTAGGGAGGGATAGGGAAGGGCCAGGATTGGGAATCGCTTACGTCTGGGTGGTCAAGGGGCTGCTGTCGGTGTAAGAATTCCGTGTTGCATATAACTTGTGTAAAGCAATTGAGTGGATAACAGAATAGTGCAAGAAAACTAGTTTTAAAAGCCTCCATTAGTGGCCTTTATAGTAAGGTTACATATGACTAGATACGTAGGGAGCATTTAAGTTTTATTAACTTTGGTGGAACAGTCAAGTAGGGACCTTTTTGGCTAAGTTTTGTTCAGGAATTAAAATGTTTGTCTGCAGATAGCTGTCATGCAGCCTCCCATCCTACATGTTGTTTTTCTTCTTGTCCACAATAATTTACAGCTATACTAAATAAGCATGTGGGTTTTATTTGTCTTTACTTTTAAAGTGTTGTGCAACACTGAAGTTGTCAGTGCTTGCTTTTTTTAGAGCAAGGGTGGCTGTGTGTGACTAGGTTTTTTTTGGTTTTTTAAAAGTGTTTTTCCATGACTTTTTAGTCGTTTAGAAGGTAACAAGCTGTAATGGCAGACTGGAGGGAGAGCAGCCATACCCAAAATAAATCCAAAATGTTTTTTTCTTAGCACTTTTATTTTCAGAGAAACCTAACGTAAGGATTGTACAGCTATATCTGTGTGTCATACCAACATCAAATTTGTAATTAACTGTTACTTTTCTCTGTTTTCATTCAGGTTGTATGGAGCTGTCTTTACTGTCTCAATGTTAGTATAGACTTCTCCATAAAGTTAAAAAGAGACAGTGTGTATTAAAAAAAAAAGACAAAAAGCTCTAACAGTCCTTGTTTTGCTTTTGAGTGCTCAAACACCATCAGTTTCCTTAAATTGAAAATATGTGGAAAAAAACAATTGCAGAGGGTCAAATAAGATATTTAGATTACAAGCTTTGTTTTGTGTCAATTTGATAATAAATCCTGGGAAACGGATCTTCCAGCTCCTTAGGATTGGAATTTTACATAAACGTTTCATAATGAATAAAAACTTCCCAGCAAAAAGGCCTGTAAGAAGTCCTTAGGGTTTGTTAGTTTTTGGGTTTTTTTAATAGTGTTCATTCTCCTGTGTGTGTTGTTTTTGTTTTCATTCTCTGCAGAGCAGTGTGTTGGCCTGGTACAGTGTAACCCACTTAATGCCTTAGGGATGGGCTTTCGTCACAGTTACACTGGGAAGAATATGGATGTACAAGGTAGCTTTGTACCAATAGAGGCTGCTATTACTAAGATTCCCTGAAGGAAAAGGGAAACTAATGCAAGGGAGAAAGATGAGCACATTTGAGCAGAAATAATTGCTGGATAGGTTATTGAAAGAGTGGAAGCAGTAACAGAGAAATAGGTTGCAAGGAGAATGTCAAATAGCTTGGGCATTGTTAGCAATGTTGGACCAGGAGCAGCAGCACTGAAAGGTGTTTTGAAGTTGGCTGAAAGTAATAGAATATTTAAGTTGGAAGATGCTTAACTGTGAACTGCTGAGAAATGTCAATTCTGATTAAATCCGAATAAATACGTTTGCTCATTCTACTTGAACTTGTGGAATGAGGCTGGGAGTGAAGGTTAGGCTTTTGCAAGATTAAACTGGCAGAGATACAAATGTAGGTATTTCTCCTGACAAATTTTGCTGATTGACTTTGTGTCTAGCTAGAAGAATAAATGAAGTAATTCTGGCAGTAGGAATGATTTCATGATCCAAGGGTTATGTGAACTTCAAGATTCCTTCCCTTGGCCACTGGTTCTTTCATAGTCCTGAGTGATGCCAAGCAACTGTTTGAACTAGAATCCTGGGCTTCATAGGAGTTAAAAACAACCTTACAAAGAAACCACCAAATACAACTTTCTTGGTATCCAAATGAGTGGCAACAGCTGAATGACAGTTCATTTTGGGTTGGGCTCATATGAGAAATTACAAGTAAATTCTAGTGATAGTCTGGTGTTAGATCAAGCATATCTAGGCTGCTTACAGCTAGAGGCAATTTCAGACAGTCTGTATTTTCTTTTGGATAGATGTTTAATAATTTGCTGACAGGTTATCTTCATAGTGCAGTGGTGAAATCACAGATACAGGAAGGAAGACTTGCAAGGAGATTAGGACCTCGGTAGGTCGAGCTGTATGACTGAAGGGCTTCCAGGCAGCTGACAGTGGCTGTCAGTTAAGGGGTGTTCCTGATCCACAGCTCTTACGTCAATGCCCCGTGGAGGGGAGGGTCAGTTTGCAGGCTGACTAATGTCTCTGCTTGTAACACGTCCAAAAGTACAAAACCTGTAGCATCTTGACTTCATATGGTTTTCCTTTGAATTGAGAAAAAAGTATTTCAAGGTCAAACAGGCTTGTGGCTTCTTATGCACTAAAAAAACATTCTTGCGCCACTTAATTGACCAGGGTGTAAACCACTACCTCCTAAATATAAGAACAAGGATTGGCTAAGGGGAGAAAAGTGAGAAAATTTGCTTCTGTCCTTTCTTTTCAGATTTTTGGAAACTTGCAGATCTGCTATAGTCAACAAGTTTAACCACTGTAGTGATTGAGGGCTGAGAAATGTAAAAACTCCACAAACAGTAAGTGTTGAAAACGATGTAGTTTCGGATTCTGCTCTTTCTGCTGCAACTCTGGTAGTTCTTGGGACTTCTTCTCAGACATTTCACAGAGAAGCAATTAATGTCATTCTTTGATGGGCCACTGTAACTAACAAACTACGTTTTCTATGCTAGCCTGGCAATTATTTTCAAATGCTTTGTTTGTGTGAAAAAAACCACTACTAATGAGGGAGGGAGTTTACATTTCTATTGAAAGGCAAGTGCTTTTTCAGTCAAAATACTTGCAGTGGTGTGCCTTTTTAAACTTTTAATCTGATACCAGTGGTTCAACAAAATATGGTGGCTTAGCAAATAAAATTGTGAATAAGCTTCAAAGCTGAAATGGATTTGCTGTATATGTGTAATTTTGAGGATAGGAAGTTATGAAACATGGTCAGTGTTATGCTGGTTGTAGAACTGCTAATTCTGCTTGTCCATAACTTTAGTATTTTTTCTTAAATCAAAGATGCCCCCTTTTTTCAATAAGTCTTGGCTGATAGCGCATTAGGTTGTAAGTAAACATGATTAGTTGGAACAAACTTGAGTCTGTCTTACCTTTAACAGCTTCAGTTAAAGTACAGTGTACCACATATCCTCAAGAAAACCTTTAGGTTTAGTCTTGGTTTCATATAGGAGGTGGTTCATCAGTGAGCACTGCATGACAGTGATAACTGAAACAAATTTTCTCACCTGTTTCCAAGTTAGAAAGTAAATAAAAGTGGAGAAGCAATAGAAGAAATTAGTCCCTTACAGCTGTTTCTTCAAAAATGCTGAGGCAGTTCAGTGGTGGTATTACAATAGATCCAGGTTTTGGTGCCCTATTAAAAAAAGGGGAGCGGAGGTGAGATTTCAGTTGCTATGGTGTTTTTTTGTTTGGGTTTTTAATGGTGTGCTGCAGTGGCTGGTATCAGTGTGGTAAAAATGAAGCTGTAAATAGGTCAAATGAACTGGATTTTGTAATGCAAACTGATTTTTCTGAGGTTGCTTAGCTTTTTGTCTTTCGTTGTGACAGCAAATATTTGGACTGATAATGGAAATATTTGACTTGCAATTCATGTCACTGTTTAAAAGGGACATGCTGAAAAGCTACAATTAATTTACTTTTTTGTATTACGGTATATGATCATGCTAGAAATTACATTTAGTAGAAAATGTTCCCTGCTTTTAACAGGAATACCGAAGTCAGTGATTTAAGCACTTCCTTCTAAGTAAGTGTAATCCTTCTAAGTTAGTGGAAACAACTCAGAAATGGTTATCAAAATGAAGCAGAGTGGGGCTGCTTTTTATTTATTTGCTCTGACTCTCTTTGAATATTGAAATGATAGAAGACCATGAGGGAAAATTACTCTTGTAACAGACTTTGTCTATTAGGCTGAGATTACTTTTACATTAAGTAATTGTGTAGCTCACTAAGAAATAACTGGAACAAATAGTTACCTCTAATTCTATACTGTCTTGCAATTCCTGATGTTGGGTAAAACAATCAGATGCACATTAGAAATCAAGCTTTTGTTTTGTTTTCAGATGATGAATGATGATTTAAACTGAACAATTAAGGTAAAAAATCTTCAGAAACATCATAATGTATGTAAACCATCCCTTCCAAAAATATTTTCAAAACCACATTATACAGATAAATTGTGTAATAGGAGTAATAATATTAATTCTTGTAGTGTCATAAGTATTTTATCATTGTTTTATTTGTTGGAAAAAACTTAATTCTAGCCTAGCATGACAACTTTTGCTGTGGAAACTGAATGTCCTGAAAAGTAACATCACAGAAGACTCTGTAGCTTTTGTGTGAAAGCACCAGTTTGGTCCACTTTTAATGGTTTGTGGTTGGTCTGTAATTGTCTGCCTAGTAAAACTGATTTTATGGTCATCAGTCTCTTAGACCTCCCTGGAGTGGCCCACATAGTTGAAATTGTGCAAATTAACTTTGCAGGTTCTAGATGCAAGATGTACTAGCTATAGTTAACGCTTTCCTTACATGTATTTAGTTTAAAATGTGGCTTTGTGGACAATTGTGTGATAATAACTGCCCTTGATAAAAACGCAGAAGCTAAAGAAACGAGTGCATAGTACCAGTCAGAACTACTTAAGCCAGTTATTTATTCACATTGTGTCTTTTAGGGAACTTCTGATTTCTGCAGGACTGGAAAAATAAATTGTAACTTGTTCTCTATGCTGGAGTGGAAGAACAGGAGAACATTAAGTACCCTCTGTTCCCATGAAAGCATTATTTATTAAGAAGCAGCTCCTATCTAATGGTGTAGAAACTGGAGGCATAAATGAATACACTGGACCATTTTCAAGAGTTAAGCATGAACCTGTAACTCTTATGCAAGTAGTCCAGTGACTCTAAGTCTTTTCACATGTATTAAAATGTATGTGTTCATAACCTGAGCCATAGCTGTTCCCCCATAGCTCTCTGAAGGGTAAATGAACAATCTGCTTGTTGCTTCTAAACAGCTTTAACGTTATCATACAAACCTGTACAGAATTAAGGCTTCATAAACGTTGTTAATTACACAGTGTAAATGAATTAAGTTACTTGCTCTGAACAAGTTTTTAATGGAAGCAGTCAGTTCCTTGTGTTTTGAAGGTTTTTTTGTGTTGAGGCTTCAAACTACTCCTTCTGTTTACTGTAGATTGTGTCTAGCAAATAAATATTCAAAGATGGAAAGTCACTGATAAAAAAAATTCCTGAAATTTCTCACTCCTACTGTAGGCCTTGATTGTAAGGCGGCTCAGAGTCATATGACTCTCACACCAGCTTGTATCAGGTACTAATTCTACAGCCACACTGTGGGTGATGTATATGCCAGTAATGCTAATTACAACTAGCAAGACCGCATTCCTTCCTTCAAAGAAAGAGACAGACTAGGCAACTTATGACCCATTTCCATTTTAAATAGATGCTATTTTCAGAGGAGCTTGTTTGGGGTGAAGCCTTTGAGCTCTTTTACTATCAGGCAGGTTTAGGAACAGTTCTTGTCATACAGAAACTTCAGTTTGCGTTTGTTAAAATTAAACTTTACCCCCAAGCAATTAAAACACCATTTTACAGTATTAGATGACACTACAGTTGTGAGGGCAAAGGTTGGGTACAAAGCACTAATAAACAAACTACTTTAGTGCTAAAGGGTTTTTTTTTTTAATTTCTTTTTCAGTCTGACAGTTAAAAAGCCTTCTTTGGTGTCACTAATTTGCCATCCCCATGCTGGCAGCCAGACTATTCACTAGCACTTCCAGACTTTTTGACAGTTTTACTATGGGAGGTTGACACCTCCTGACTGAACTGTCACTGTAGGCTTGGCCTAGGTATCTGGCTTTTTGAGTATCATTGAAGTAGCAACAGCAGATTTGCTTTTGTGGTAGTTTTAATAGTATTCCATTCATCAATGCTGTTCTGCAAGGAGTAAACTATGAACTATTGAATGCTTCTCTAAATAAAATTACAGCATTTGCATTTGTTCCATAGATAACTGTGTTGCTAGTGCATTGGTTTAAAAAATAACTTTGGTAATAAAATACAGCACTGAAGTGACTAGTTCAAGGCACATGCTCTATAAAATTCCCTCACTTCGCTTTTTTCCATAAACCTTTTTTCAGTGAATGTAAATGAATCATTCGCTTTTTGAATGTAATGTGATACCCCTTCAGCACAAAGCAGGGGTGGTTTGAAGGGTTTGGGGGTTTTAAAGAGTTTTAAGTGACAAACCAGTAATTTATACAGCCTACTGCTTAGATGCAGACTGCAGTCTGTGGAAGAGACACCTCTTAAATGTGGTATTCTTGAGTGCGTATTCTTACTGGAGTGTATCTACAGTTCACCTGTTTAGTGGAGTCCTCTTTTTGTACATGAAACTTCATGTTGGTAGACTTGAAAACACATTCTAGATATTTATGTGTGCAAAATTTGCTGCTCGCAACTATTTTCCTTTTTAATGATTTCCTTAATCTTTACAGGTCTAGGAAACCAGGAGGATCTTTTCCTGTAACAATGGCAGCAAAATCATCGCTCCTTAAAGTAATACTGCTAGGAGATGGTGGAGTTGGGAAGAGTTCCCTCATGAACAGATATGTCACCAACAAGTTTGATGCACAGCTGTTTCATACAATAGGTGTGGAATTCTTAAATAAAGAGTTGGAAGTTGATGGACATTTTGTTACAATGCAGATATGGGACACAGCAGGTCAGGAACGGTTTAGGAGCTTGCGGACTCCTTTCTACAGAGGTTCTGACTGTTGCCTGCTAACCTTCAGCGTGGATGACTCTCAAAGCTTCCAAAACTTAAGCAACTGGAAGAAAGAATTCATTTATTATGCAGATGTCAAGGAGCCTGAAAGTTTTCCATTTGTGATACTGGGTAACAAAGTTGATATTGATGAAAGGCAAGTATCTACAGAAGAAGCCCAAGACTGGTGCAGGAATAATGGCAACCATCCCTATTTTGAAACCAGTGCAAAAGATGCTACTAATGTTGCAGCAGCCTTTGAAGAAGCTGTTAGAAGAGTTCTAGCCTCTGAAGATAGATCAGATCACTTTATTCAAACAGATACAGTAAACCTCCATCGGAAACCGAAACCCAGTTCATCTTGTTGTTGACTTAAATTTCTTTTTGCCAAATTACTTTTGACTAGCTTGCTCTATAAAAGAATGGGGAAGGTGTAGTAGAAAAAATAACAAATGGGTTTCACTCTAATACTAAAATCTTAATATTCTGCTGCTTTCATGGGGGAGAAAAAGAAAAATCTCCATTCATGAGTGACCCGTTATTGAATTAGTGATGCTTTCTGTTTAGGAAGATGTCAAGTAAAAAAATAATATAAGAATGTAATTTGCCAACTTTATTCAAATGATAAATACTTTGAATATAATTAAAACTTGAAAGTTCTAGAAGCACTACTTTGGAGAAGCTGTTCTGGAATTCAGGCACAAAGATACTTTTATATGTGTATATTTTTATGAAATCGGCATTCCACTTCTGTTTTGTTAGATGTCAGTTTCTTAACAATGCTAGATATTAAACTTCAGTCTCACTACATTCCTTTTGCTGTGAGTGGTACTTCATCTCTAATGTGGTTATTATAAGTTAATATAAATTACCTCCAGGTCTTCTAATTGCCTAATGTTGCTGTAATTTGTGTAGGTTTCTAAGTAGGAAATAAATTTCCTACATATTTAATGTCCATTTTTTCCCATCTACTATTCTAATGCTGCACTAATTTTTCCAGCGGTTTAATGCAAAATACTGATAATTTTTAAAATTAATGTATGTCTTTGCCTTAAGTCCATTCTAGCATGTTTCTGATCAATAAGGAGAAAAATCTGAGTAACTGAAGTATAACCATTTTTTGAAAAAGAAATGCTTTATTCAGTCAGCTTTAATAGCACTTGAAAGGATCCACATGATGACAGTTTTGTAGGAAAACTCCTAGTCTACAGCCTTAGAAGTTCCAAACTTCTTGTTCCTGTTAACCTGAGCTATGAATGTTTACTGGTAATATCGGCACTGTGATACTAAGGATTGGCAATACGTAGAGAACTCAGGAAGCTCTTGACTTACAGTAGATTTTGATAGCTTTCAGCCCTAATACAGGTATATACCTATAGATAGTGTTTGAGCTGAATTTGATCCTTGTTTAAATTGCTATTTTAGGATATGGACTTGTACGTTTAAGATAATGTCTTTTATATTACTGAATTCATTTCATAATGATGAACAGGAGCAAATTCTGAATTTAATGAAGAGTCTTTTTTGCAGTCATGCAGACAAAACTACGGGTGTATTTGAGGTTTCAGGTGCAGTTTAAGTGGTAGAATACTTGTATGAGAAATTGTTCAGTATTGGCTCTCAGAGTAACCACTGTCCTTGCAACTGTAAAATTGCTAGTGCACTGTTGCTTCCAGCTGTAATCTGACAGCTAACAGGCAGTGCACATGTGGTCTGAGGCTGCAGGACAGGCCATGTTATTCATTAAACAACTGCTTTCTGTACAGCAACTTTTTTGTTCAATAGAAAAGCCTTTCTTGAGAGTACATGACCAGCAAGTATTTTATCTTGAAAGTATCTAATCAATCTGTACCAGGTGTAATTATTTGGAAGTAAAGCTTGCAAAAAAACCCCTTCTTGTTGCTCTTCGTACACTTTTCTGAATGTATTCTATTCTTGCTTGAACCTGTCCAGGACAACTTTACTCGGCAGATCTGCTACTCCTGCTTATAAGTGCCATCATTCTACCTTTTGTGCATTCCTAAGTCTGATTCATTCTTGCAGTCCTGCATCTACACCAGCAGAACTGTGTTTTAAACTTCAGTCCCTGAGCAGTTAGATATAGGTTGAACTACTTCTGTTATGTTTAATTTCTAGTCAATGAATGAAAAGATCTGTGAAGAAAATATTAGCTAAATCCCTCTTAATATTAGGATGAGAGAGCAAAAAGCTTCAGAAACTAAGATTGCTTGTGTTAGGGGCTACTAAGCTAGTGACATGAAATTGTTGTAAAACTATTACCTTAGTACTTAAAGCTGCCTTTAACATTCATTTAAGCAGAGATTAAGGTTGAAACAAAACAGGAGCTGAAGATACTGTGACTAGAGTACTACAGATACCATTCAAATAAGATTGCTAGAAGGAAAAAAAGAAGGATGAGAACCACTGTGGTCTTTCTTGTGCCCAGGCATCCATCTGTGTTTTCCCATCTGTCCCCTTTCCATGTAACATCATGGTTACCAAGCCTCTATCTGAGAAGTAGGTTTAATAAAGTTAAAACATAATCCCATAGAAGTGCATTACTCATGCCCTGAGAGCTGATGTACCACAACTGTACACTAATCACAAAAGTGGCTAGTAAAGATAAAGGGGCATGTACATGTTGTGGTAATTAAGACAGTATAGGATTTATATTTAGGTCAGGAATTGCTCTCAGCAACTACTGAGTGCCTACAGAATCAAAAATCTTCTGACAAGCAGGTATAGGTGACAGGTTTAAAATCATAATGCTTAATAATAAACATTAATTTCTGTACTTAGTAAAAGCTTTGTATCATTCCATGTGGATGTAAGGTAAGGATGTGTGGCTTATGTTTCAGTTCACTGATTTGTTTCAAGAGCTAACAGCCCTCAAATATTAGGGGGTCCTGTTAGTATTTGGAGCTCTGTAGATTGACAGAGCATACTGTGTAACACGTATGCAAAGTCCTGGTGTCCTTTAAAATAGAAGAAAAAACTACTGTTGTGGCAGATTGGTGGGACTGCTGAAAGCTATGCTTGTTAGAGAGCAGAATGGGAAGGGGCAGAAGAAACTACCTAGGACAGCTGACAGCTCATGTCACAGCAAACTGTATCAATGCTTACATAAGCTGCTTCAACAGCTGCTCTGTACCTCAAATGGATCTCACTTCAAGTCACCTGACAGGTTACCTAAACAGTAATAGAACCTTGTAGAAAGTGGAGTCTGAGTTGCATTTCCAGCCCAAATTTAAGGTTGATTCATGTTAGCTTGTGGTAATGTTCTCATCTCCTTATGCTTGATTTTTGAACGACTTAAGGTAATTCTAGTCCCTTGAACTCATAAAATTTTTATTGCCTTTACTGCATAATGCAGATTATCTGTTTTCTCGTACTGCAGTAGACTTTGCTTTGAATTCTTACTCTTAAGCCCCTGAGAGGGTGGGAACATAATCCTCGCAAAGGAAGTGTCTCTTCACTGAGAAACTGTTCACTGAAGCATGCTGGAACTGCAGCTTTCAGACGTGGAGTGGATTTGTGACTTTAGTTGATCGCAAGATAAATTTCACCCATCACTTCAGCTAGGTGTCTTCCGGCTGACTGAAGAATCACAAACGAAAGCATAAACAAGTGTTTGTCCATGTACAGAGAACTTGGAAGCTACCTCGCCAAGGCCTTTCATAGTTCTATCACAAGGCAATGCTCCTGAACCAGAGTCTATAATGACAAAGATGATGAGCTAGGACATAATTCTTCCATTCCTGTGGCCAGTAACAGTTTGTTTTCTTAAAGCCTAGGTGGACCTGAGACTGCATTTCCCATCTACAATTCCTATATTCAGAAGAAAGAGGGAAAGATGTAAGGGGGGCATAAGAACGGGCACCATTTGGCTAACCGCCTTCAGAAATCAGGCAAGAGAGAAAATGCTTTCATTTTACTTTATGTCCAACTGCAGCAACAAATGCAATTATAAAAAATGCAGCTTCTAAAAGTGGACACTGTTAGCATTAATCTTTCATATTTGCCAAGCCTTTTCTTCCTGCTATGTATATGATTATTTAATTTAAGTATTTCCTCAGTGAATCTTAATTGTTATTATTTTTCTAACCATCATGCTACAGGGGAGGAGGCAGAAAATAACTGCAGCTCAGTGGCTCCTTATCATCACGCTTCATCACGATCAAGAACGCTTTACCTCAAGTGTGTTTCTCTTATTTCCGTGTATGCAGAAAAAAGAAAAGGTGATTTACATAAAATTCCATGGCATTATCAAAGTGCTGTACAATGCAGTTTGTATGCAGTAACATTGTAAAGACAAGTATTCCCATCTTCACTGGCCACACCGCCAGGTAGAGTTACTGTGGTTATCTAGTTTTCTTTTAAATCACTTCAAGTATACTCAACAGGCATCCATACTACATCATTCCATGTTTTATTTAAATATTGCAACCTCTGTATCATGTTCTTTTTTCTCATGGAATATTTTACAGCAACAGTTTAGCAGTAAGTGCAGAAATAATGGCTGACTGTACACTTACAGCACATACACACGTGGTCCCCTTAATTATACAGACTATGCAAAATGTACTTCTTAGCACAGCATGCCACTTCCTTTGGAAATTACTTTTCAGACATTTAAAAAAAAAAGTACAAGAAGATAGCTTATACAGATTTGCTGCAAAAAGGAACAGATGCTTAAAAAAGTGTAAAGCCAAACAAAGTATTAGGTATATATATGCCAAATGATCTATTTAAAAATTACTGGTTTTTGGAATGATGATAAGTTTTACAAAATGGTTCCTAAAACATTTTACAATGGAATAGGAGCCAGGCCAAATAATGCCTTTCTGAAACCTCAACAAATAGAGTTTGATGGTTCAAAGATCCTCCTCTAAATTCATTTACAAGAAGAAAATTTCAGCAGTTGCACAAATAACGGGAAAAAACCATGGGTTTAAACATGTAAATTTAGTTTGGGTTTTTTCGTGTGTGAATTAGAATTAATGTCAGGGCAGATCTGGTGGTTCTGGTCTACTTCATTTATTGATGCAACACTGCAGCTAAATATGTATTGCACTAAATATACAGAAAATTTGAAATTACATGCTTTTTTAAACTTTAAGGGTTTTTCTCAAAATTTCTTGAAATACTGGAGACAGAGCTTTTCTGATCTATTTTTTATTGAGCACTTTATATACATACAATTACATGTTAATAAATAGAGGCCTGATTTACTACCACAAAGTGTAATGTTAGTCTGGTTAGTCTGCAGAGTGAGTTCTCTAGTGAAGGAATACAAGTAGGAAAGTTTATAATAAAATTAAGCACTTAGGCCAAACAGTCAGGAAGTCCCTTATGCTCATATTAAACCAGATGTCTGGCAACATCTTTTGCATTTAGGTCTGATTTCCTCCCACCCTGTATCAGAGGCTTACACTTTGCATATGCATTAACACATAATGTCTCAGTTTCTTCTTTTGTACATCTGCAGCCTCTTGACAGTTTAAAACTTTGTTTTTATACCACGTGAAAGGAAACTTCTTGAGATACACATTTTAACCAGAGAAGCTGGGCTGTTCTTATCGATATCGGCAAAAGGAAAAGCTGCTTCAGCATCCAATTAGTCAGTCTTCAGAAGATGAATATCAAACATGCAGGGGACTAACCAGAAGAAGTACAGTTCAAACAATCAGGAAAGTAGGGAAAAAGCACTCACTCAGGAAATTAATTTATTCAGCTTAAAAGGTGTTTTTTCCCAAGGAACTGGACTTTCCTTTCAAAGGCAGTGGATCGAATAGGAGTATTGAGTTCATAAAATGGATTCATTGCAAACTGGGGAAAGAAGAAAAACACATCAGTAAGTACAATGCCCAGCCCAGGAAAATGTCACTTCAGGTGACATCTACTACTAGCTTTCAGCCTATTTAGTGCCACTAAGAGCACAGAACTCCTAAACAGTCCCTGCTTTCCAGGCCCTTGCATTCTCCCCATACATGTGCAGAGCCATCCCCTAGCACCACCTCCTCAGAACAAATCCATCACACCAGTGGAAATTAGGATTGATTGAGTGCCCGCAGGAGGCTGAGATGGTGATGCTTCCCATTAGTGTTTGCCATGACCCCATCTAGTGGAAGTACCACCAGCATTTGAGAACAAGGGCTATGTGTTCAGAGAGCAAAACTACCAGGCTCTGTAGAACAGTCCTTTCATTACCATCGTTAGTGACACAATACTATCACAAAATGCATCACAAGAAGTTGCCCCACAACTTCTCTGTTGCCCAGAGAAGCTGTTGATGCCTCAGCCCTGGAGTTGTTCAAGGCCAGGCTGGATGGGGCTTTGAGTGGTCTAGTGGAAGGTGTCTCTGCCCATGGCAGGGGAGTTGGAACTAGATGGTCTTTAAGGTCCCTTCCTACCCAAACCATTCTAATCCATTCTAGAAAAAATCACTGGACTAAAGTGAAGAATTCTAAAATCACAGTTTATAAAAATTTTGAAAAATCTATTCTGTTTAATGGAAAATACAGCCTTTGTGTCACATGTTACCTGCTCTGGCTGATGTGGCCTGCACTGGTGCTTATACAGGATCCCAAGAGAAAACATGGTAATACAGCCATGCCTGAGCATGTACAGCAGAACACGCTTAAAAGTACTGCAACAAGACCATAAAAAATGAGTTCTTACCTTTATATACAACTCATATACATCAGTAAAGAAGTTCTTAATTCCATCTTCTTGCCTTACATCATGAAGCATTAAAAATCTCATATGTACAGTAATTAAGGAGAATAAAACTTTTAAAAAGAAAACAGACATGTAACATATCCTGAGATAAGCATATACAGGTAATTTGGCATATACCTAAAATGTTTAGCTGCACATGAAATAGCAGTTACTCATAGGAGGAACCATTTAAAGAATTGAAGCAATGAAATTTGGAAAGCATTACCTTTCTATTTTAACATCCCCCTATCTGAAAATAATCACCTCTCTATCCAAGGTTGCTCTTTTTAAAACGATGTCATTCTGAATGTGGATGATGCTTTCTGCACCTCTGCCATATACCCCTAAAGTTAAAATGACATTCAATGTTACTTGCTATGTGTAACAAATGGTTCACAACAAACGGTTCTAGGACTACCTGCACATAGTATCAAGCCTTGGCACTGCATTTTCACCGGTGGAGTCACTGACACCAGGCATGTTCACTGCCACTTCTCTAGCACGGTCAAAGGGGTGGGAACAGAGAATCAAAAAAGCTTGCTCAGAGCCTCTCATACCTCTTTACTCCATGTCAGCTCCTCATTTCATTACGCTATTTTAACTCCTACAAAGGTAAAACTCCACCTTTCCAATTGTTCCCAGTTTTAAACAGCTGCTGTGCCTTCCAACATAGTTCTTTGTGAAGCTGATGACTCTAACAATAATAGTGAATAGCCAGAGAAATCTCATTTTATCTAACTTACCCCTTTCTGGCAAAAGGCTTTTCTTACAAAAATATGAGAAAAGAGAATAGGGAAGGATATGTCCAGCTGTGACAAAAGCAGAAACAAACCATTCGTTAAACTTGTCCACAGTCTTCAAATACATGTTGTTAGAAAGCCACATGTTCTCATCTACCAGGTCAAGAGCAGCATGGGCAATGAACTGGTTGAGGTGGCGATGATCATCCTAATGCATTTCCAGAAGACAGTAGATTAGTAATTCAGTGAAAGGAATGAAATATAAACAACAATTTGTTCAAGTTACATAATGTTACATATAGCCTGCTTTTCTGTCACATGTGCCATCCTGTAAATGAAACTAGTATATGTTGTCGTGATATTTGGTTTCAGGAGAGAAAAGCGGTCATAATAAAAAGATCATCACAAAACCAGTCTTGAGAGCAACAAAATCAGTAAAGCCTGTATTTATATCTCAGGAATGAACTCAAGCATGAATTCTTTTCTTTACTGATGGGCAAACTCCCACTGCTAACTTATTCCACAATAGAGGCTCTCATATGTCTTTCTCTCTTCTTTGCAGACATCTGTTTTTGTGATATTTACAGCAACGTAGCATTTTTTGGACTATAATGTTTCTGTCAAATTTGGCAGAAATTGACCTGTAGGTTACATTTTGTAAAAGCTGGGGGACAGATGGGGAAAGCAAAGATACACAGGACAGGTATGCTGATAAAATCACCTAAAGATTCTGTTTTTCTCATGTTGTTTACCTAGAAACAGGATTGTTTTATTGGGTTTGGGGTCTTCTTTTTTCCAAAATCTAGTGCAGAAAAACATCCTGCAACTATTATTAAATACACGCCTGCAGATGTAAATTGCATCTCTTCCTATAATAGACATGAGAGTGATCACAGTGTTTGGCCCATGTACTTTGTAGACAATCTAGAGCACCAGAGGACATCTGCCAAGAAAAGATATAAGACAAAACCACACTGGAAGCTTTTATTAGACTGGAAAATAAGTAGTCTTGCACTATTTTCCATAACAACAGGATGCTGTTATTGGCACTCTCACCTCTCAGTTTCTCCCTCAAATGAGCTTTTATACATCCTCACACAAAGTCTAGTCCGAGTAGCCTTATTTATGATCTTTTATGGGACTTTAGTTCAAAATACAGATGATGCCATGCAGTTCCAATCAGTGACAGCATATACTTCCATTTTTGGATACACTCACAGATCAACACACTTTTATTATGAAGTCTGCTTTTTCTTTGATGTAATACCACTTACGGATAGATTTATTCTTTTCCCACTGGAAACACTACTTATTGAGTAGTCTTCCTTTTCTCACATTTTCAAAGTCTTTATTTATCAATATAAGTTTTAAACTTTCCTTACTTAAAAGCAAGTATGACTAACGAAGATGATTTAAAAATTAGGTATTTTATAGCATAAAAAATAAAGGACTGAATAGAGCTTTCAAATTTATGTTCCTTACTTTACCTTATTAATGTATATAAATGCCTTAAAAGTAAGTGGCATTAAACAATGAACAGCTATTACAAAACCTCTACACACTAAGAGAAATTACCAAAGCGAAACTAAGATATATATTCTGTAACATATAGCAGAGAATGTTTAAGGAAGCTCTGTTTTGTGAAGAACTAATATAATCTGGTGAAGGTTTTTTAAGAGACTTGGGAAATCCAGAGTTCTACTCCCTATGAAAAAATTTCTGTTTAAAAAAACCTAGAAAACGGTAGATACTACTTTTAACAACATGCTGGTCATGCTTCTAACACACTGTAAAATTATAAAAGAATTACAGGAGTCTCACAGGGGGAAAAAACACACCTTTGACTCTACTTTTCCCGGAGGCAGAAATTCCATTTCAAATATGGGATTATCATGATGACCAACTATCACGAAGTAGAAACTTCCAGACATTCTTCAAAACCGCGTTCCTTACAAGAGAAAGACATGCTGATGAGTCTATATACAAACTCTTAATCCACGTACAAGAGCTCCTAAAAATCAGGCAACGTGCTCCCATTCATATTTACCAGGGGCTAAAGAAAGATAAACATTAGGGTATGCACATCAAGAGGATGGAGCCGAGCTCTGGGTGGTACCACCCATCAGAGTAAGAGCCACCGGGCAGAGACTGATGTCCAGGAAGTTCCACCTGGACACGAGGAAGAACTTTGCTGTGCGTGTGACTGAGCACTGGAACAGACTACCCAGAGAGGCTGGAGTTATTCCAGAACCGTCTGGACACAATCCTGCGCCCTGTGCTCCAGGATGACCCTGCTAGGGCAGGCTGGGCCATCTAGATGCCTGTGGTCCCTCCTAACCTGACCGATTCTGTGATTCTGGGGGAGCCGGAGAATATCCTTGGGAAGTGGACCTGGAAGTGAACCTAGGTACCTAAACCAATTCCTGCCCCGCTCACCGATGATTTACCCCCTGGGAGCCCCCAGTCCCCCGGACGCAGCGATCCCAGGCCCTATCGCGCTGCACCCGCCTCCGAGGAACCTCCTCGCCTGTTTCTCCTCGGGCCCTGCTCACAGGAGCAGAAAGGGGAAGGGCGGCAGCCAGCGGGCGCCTCCTCCCTCGCACACGGCGGCCGAGGGACAATCCCACGGCTCCATCCCCAGCACTCCAGAGATAACCAGAAAGGCCGAACCATCCCGCCGCCCGCCGGCATCCCCGGGGAAAGTGCCTGACTCTGCGGGGCTGCCGTCCCCGGGGGGGAGTCCCGCGGCACAATGGAGAGAGGGAGGCGGGGAAGAGGGGGCCCAGCCCGTAGGGTCCCGCCCGGGCCCGCCGCCTACCCTGCACCGCGCCCCGTCCGCCGCCTGCCCGCGGCCCCCGGAAGCGCNGCAGCCGCGCCCGGAGCTCGGAGCGGCCGTGCCCTGCCCCGCCGAGCCCGGCCCCGCTCACAGGCCCTGCTCCCGGCCCTGCTCCCGGCCTCGGCGCTCTCCCCGTGGGTAGCGGGAGGCTGCCCCAGGAAAGCCCGAGCGGGCTGAGGGGAGGCGGGGGCGGCCGGAGCGTTCGGTGTCTCGCTAGCCGTGGGTCGAGCTGCGAGTTAATAATGCCCCTTTTTGTTTCGGTGTTGTAGGGCAGGATGGCTTCGGTTGAAAGGGAGACATTGTCCCAAGAGGAACTCCGGAAAAGGCTGTATCAGACTTTTAAGAGCCGAGGCGTGCTGGACACACTTAAGGTGTGCTTTGTTTTCAGCAGGTGCTACCTATGATCTGCCGTACTGCTTTAACATTGAGAGCCCTGAAAGCCATGCTGAGTACGAGTGTCTCACTCTCTCCCAAAAGTATTATTTTTGCCACAGCCTAATGAGTATTCGGGGTGTGTGTGTGGGGTGTGTTGTGTTTGGGGTTTTTTTCCCCTCATATACGAGGTTCTCCCTAAACAGAATGGCTTTTCATTATGCCTTGGCCTCGGAATCTTTTTCCGGAAGGTTAAAAGCCTGTATTAGGTCTTCGAAAATATCCATGCTTGAAAAAAAAAAACGTCAAGCGGGGAGAGAACAATAAATTAGAATCTAAAATAGGAAGGGATCTCTTAGGTCACAGGGTGTGTTTATTGCCTATGATAAGTAAACATGCTATATGAAGAATACTTCTAAAATACTACAGTTCTGTTTTAAAACTACATCTGTTTTGTCCCTGTCTGCTCGTTCAGGAGAATGTCTTAGGAAAAAACACAAGATCAGTGTTTCAAAAATATCATTGATGATCCTACGGCCAAGAATTTACTGTTCAGGACAATTTGTTTCTGTGTTAGTCATTTCCATACCAAGCTTGCAATGCTCAAACCATTTCTTGTTTAACTTGACTAATATTCTATCAGGTGACTTCCTGTTTAAGTCCATTTTCCTGCTTTGTTTTACTTGTCTAGAAAGTTATTTCTGCATTCCTTTTCTGTTCTAGGGATGGGGATTTAGCGCTGTGCTTTCCACCTGCACCTTGCCACAAGATGTATAAGAGGTTGCTGTTCTTGGTTGTTCTTGAGACAACATCACCTCTGTTAAAGTTGGTTGAAACTGTACAAGTTCAGAAATTAATAAGGAAAATAGTTTTTTTGAATTGTGTTCGAGAGTTGGACTCAATGATCCATTCCAATTCAGAATATTCTGTAGTTCTGTGGTTTTATTGTCAGCCTAATTTCTCTTGAAAACCATGCTAAAATATCAAGCTAGTCTGATGACGGCTTTGTTAAGTTTCGGTAAGTATTTTGTTGCATTTTTGGTAAAACGCTGCCTCTTCATTCGGTTGTGTCACTGTTGCATACCTGCTGTTGAAAGCTTAGAACACTATTTGTGTCATGATCTGTTCCTATAAATGGTTTGTATAAACAATTTGTATAACTGTATAATGAAAACAATTATTTCTTCCTTTTACAGAAGGGAGATCTTCTGGTTTTAGGTTACTTTTTTCTCTATTGTAGCTCATCGAATACAAATAAATAATTTTAAAATGCCATTTGATTATTATTAGTGCCTGTAGGTCTTTTTGGTTAGTACTCTTTTGCTTCCCTCTAAAATAATTGATATTAAAGACATTGAATTTTTTTGTTTGTTTTGACATCTACTTTTGTGATGGCATGAGTGGCTTCTTGATATGAGACTCAAAAGAGGACCAGTGAGGGTTCCAAGAACACCTGAAATGGAGGCCACATCAGGAAGGCTTTATTTAAGCCAAAGGGAAGGAAGACAGGAAAGCAGTGATCTGAAAATGAAGCTGGGGGTACTAGAGTGGTGTTTATGTGAGCTCTTGACTATGAACTTCTTTTCGAAAGTCCTATGTTTGATACATTTTGAGGGAAAGTCAGAATTTACTGTGTCCACCATTAGCGGGTTTTGAAGTAAGGCATGGTGTCCATAGTGCATGTCTAGATTTTGCCAAAATGTGTCTGCCCTGTTCTGTTCTGTAGGTTGTACAAGTAAACTGAGGCTCCCTGTGGATTTTGAAAAATTAAAACACTCATTGAATCACCTGTAAACTGATAATACAATGTTTTTTTCTGTATCAGACACAGCTCCGAAACCAGCTAATCCATGAACTAATGCACCCAATTTTGAGTGGAGAACTTCAGCCACAGATGGTTCCAAGTGAAGACAGTTCACTTTTGATCACTGCTTCCAACAGTTTGGTGGCAGATCATCTAGAGAGATGTGGCTACGAGTATTCACTTTCTGTTTTCTTTCCAGAAAGTGGATTAGAGAAGAAGAAGGTAAGTTCAATGTGTTGCCTATTCTACGATGTCTAGGAGCGTTGTTCTCTGGGTGTTGTCATATTCTAACAATTGAAAAAATCTTTTTTTGTAATGGGAAATCCAAAATAAGTACAGCCTCTGAGCACCTCCACAAAACATTCCATCATTCAGGGTCATTTTCATGAATACTTTAAACTGGCAATGAACTAATGATGCTGTTCTGGAAAGGTGCAGCCACAATCTGTGTGGCAGAGCTCTTGAGAACCTCATACAAGGTCGTTTGGCCATTCAATTCCCTGAAAATGTGGTTCCTGGTCAGTTCAAGCTGTTCTAACTAAAGTGTGGCTGAAAAGGGCAGTCCTTGCCTTCTCTTCCCTTTGCTTCACTCTAAGAGAGAAGTGTGGTAGGGTGTGTTGTTTCTATGTGTGTGTTGTTTCTATGTGTGATAGGGTGAAGTTGTTTCTGATAGAAAATTTTTTGACCTGGTGAGTAGTTAATCATCTCTTGGGTTAGTGAGCTCATCTGATTTGTATAATAAATCAAGAAAAGAGACAAGGAAAGTAGCAAGGACATGTTTGGGTGGGGAGGGAACAAAACACTATTTTCACAGCTTCAGCTGAACATGAAGCTACATGGCTGGCTGCTGTATGTCTGAAGGAGTGAAGATAAGTAAATGTAGAACAGCAGGCCTCTGGAAATGATTTTACAGGGAGTAAATAGATCTTTTGCAAATGGAAGACATTTACAACTGTGAAATAGTGCCGTTTGCATACTTGAAATTATTTTAAATTAGTTAACCTTTTCCAAATTATCTTTCTTTTCCCCAAAGCTGTGGACTATGCAAGATCTTCTTCAATTGATGAGGATAAATCCAAAATCCAGTCTTTACAAATCACTGGTAAAGTTATTTTGATTTTGAAAATAAGCTTAAATTACAGTGGTGATGAAAATAGACTGGCTAAAACTTCTTTTCTTTCTTACAGACTTCAGGAACTCGGAAGGAAAATAAAGGTATAAAATGTTTACATGTGATGCAGACAAGGATAATTGTGTTAGCTTCATTTTTGTTAAGATGTGAGCAATAAAAAATCAGATTTCTTGAGTGTGTGTTGGTATGGAATAATCTGGATTTAGTCGGATTTTGAAACTTCCAGTACACCAGGATGATGAATGTTATATTTCAGGACTATTCAACTCGTATTTGTGGTGTGGATTAACTTTTGACATTCACTTACAAAATAAATCACTTGTACATTAGAAATATGAGAAAAATCTGTAATCAGGTATTAAATATAATGCTCTTTGGAAGCTTTTCTTGCTAACTTTGGAAAACTCAGGTTTTGGGTTGCCTTTATAACACTGTATTAGCTTGCAGAATATACTTCAAAAACTAGTTACAGATTTAATTGACTTTCCACTGTATTATATAAGAAATAATTCTTATATCTGCATAATGAAACCTAACTATACTGTATTACCTAAAGGAGCTTGATCTTCAAAAACCCCTGTTGCCTAAAGGCCTCATAGTTAATACTAATAGTCTTCACTCTCAACTGATCCTGGGAGTCAAGAGACATAGATGGGATAAAAAGTTGCAAAAGGACAGCTTTTGCTGACTGAGATGGACTGGATGATGCGTATAATAAAACTGTAATTGTTCACTAGAATTTATTTTTACTGAAATACTTGTTCTTTCTGTAAATCAGATAGGTTTTCTTGTACACTGAAAATTGCTTTGTTAATTACAGGCTCAAATTCTGTTTTGGTATGAAATCAGAACTAACTTATCTATTGGATCTTGCTAGGTTTCCTTATGCAAATTTTAATCGGACTTACAGAGCATCATCTAAATAGGGAAACTCATAACACAGAAACTCAGACCACCTCAGTGCCTCCTTACAGAGAATCTCTTGGTAAGTGCAACCTGTGCAGGCATGTCTCCCCACATATTTTCGTATTGGTGTATGGTATGGCTTTATATATATTTTGTATGAATGATGTTATTTCATTACTTACTTAAATGCAGCCTAAAGTTATAATGAGGAAAGGTCATGTCTGTCACTAGTACATGGAATTTTAAAATTTTCTTAAAATAAAGCAAAATTAGGATCGGAATTTTTTTAAATCACTTGTGTGTTTTCTTAGGCATTTAGTTAAGACCTTTGACAAATGGACTGTAATGTTACTTGTTGAAATATGTTCTGGAGAGCAGAATTGTAAATGCATGCACTCTTTCTATGAGCAAGTTAGGCATAGATTGGGACTTCTTGAATTTATAATATGCATGCTGTTATTAATATATTAATACAAAAAAGCTGAAAGTTGCGTACAAAAGGAAATTCTTGTGCACCCATGATAAAGAGGATGAATGAGTATGTAATACCACAAATAGTGCCTAAACAGCCAAGTGCCTTCTCCTAGGTATATGTGGTGTTTATAGATACATATAAAGCAGATAAATGGCATTTCTGTGCCGCCTCTGCTTTTGTGCCACACAAGTCTTTCTAGGATAGTGCTGCTTGGATAAGCTGGAGAATGTCCTGCACAGAGAGAGATTCCTGCAGCCTTTGGTAAGGTAACTGCAGTGAGTGTTTTTAAATTATGCTTGATGTGTTGCTTTTTGTAGCTGAGAAGCTTCAGCTGATTGATGAGCAGTTTGCAGACTCTTATCCTCAGCATCAGAAATTTACATCTTTAGAAGTAAAACTTAATGAATATAGAAAAGAAATAGAGAAGCAGCTTCAAGAAGAAATGCGTCAAAAGGTATAACTCTGGTTTTTGAATCTGAGGGAGACATTTATTAATTTTGACTTTACATGTTGCAAACTCTTAATACTTCAGGTAAATTGAAAGAAAATATCTAATCCTTAGTTATAACAAGCACGAAAGGCTAAGTTAATCCAATATCTCTTGTTAATTTGATGATATAACATGTATGTTTGCCACCCCCCTTTTTTGTTAAATGTGCACAGAATGTTAAGCTTTTTATTCTGATGTTAATATGTAACACAACATTTACTTACTCTGATTGTCTTAATTTGGTAAATTTTGTCTGCTCTTTGTTTATTTTGTTTTATGGAGAAATGTTTATACCACAATTTTCATTTTCCTTCCCAGTTAAGATTTTGATGCTTGAATTTCAATGATGCATAGCAACTGTGAGGTATGAATTGCTGTTGTGTAGCTTGACTGAGAGTTAATTTTTAATGCTGATGAGAATTTGCATCTATTTCAAAGCATTGCACAGAAACACTAAAGTCATAACAGACAGTATTATGAATAATTTTTGATTTTTTTTCCTTCCTATAATTGAAGATAGCTCTTCTAGAGAGTTTTCCTTCATTTTAGAGATAAGATTAGAATTTTGTCACGTAATCCTTTGATAATCCTTATGTCTGAATAATAGAGCAGAGGGAATATACTGCATTTCATTTAAATACATATTCTTTCCTTTCCATAAATTTCTGTCAAGGTCATCAGTTTTTTTGGATAGAAAAAAGTAAATCAACTGTATTGCATTTCATTATATTTTTTCACTATTTTCTGTCAAGATCAGTAGCTTATTGGGATATAAAAATGATAATCTAATAATCAGAATTCCTCCACACACTTTTAAAGGCACTCAGCTGCATATAAACTGTTTGAAGAACTCAGTGTAGTCATCATTTTTTCAGCCAGACAGGTAGAAGGATGGAGAGTTAAAACTCTTTTACCTTCATTCTTCATTTAGTCTTTATTCCCCAACTGGCTCCATCTTTTTTGGTATGTAAAACATGTTAATTTGTGTGTTGTGAAGTTTGTATCAGTTTAAGCAAACCAGCTGTAACAAAGGAGATGGGAATCTTAACCAGATGTAAATATCTTCTAAATTCAATTAGCTTTACATGAATTCCTTAGCAACGTGATGTGAATTACTGTACGACATTTCTAATCTAATTTGTATATATACAAGGGATGCTGTACTGTCACACTATTTCTTTAGTTTTTCAAAAAATTTATGCCCACAGACCTGAATTCTTTGATCAAACATTCCTACTCTGCTTTTTCCACTCTAATCTTTTCTCCAGTCTCACAATTTTTCTGTCATACTCTTTTTATTCTTTTGCTCAGTTTTTCCTCACATTTTTTGTCCTGTATGCTTGCTTTCCATTTTCTTCCAAATTTTTATTGCAATTCTTTATAATCCTATTTGCTCTCACAGATTATTATCCTTCACACACTGTGTGGAGTCATGTTCCCAGCGATTCTTCTGTATAGTTCCAAGATTGTGCTTTCCTGTTTGTGTGCATTTACTTTTTTTCAGTTATGCTTAGAAGTCAGTGCATCAGGACTTTTCTTTCTGTAACCCTCTTTAGATGAAGTTACATGTTCTGCATTTTTTTCCATTTCTGGCACTTTTTTTTATATCCAGGTGAATTTCTCGGTTTCCGAGCAGCTCAGGATGTGGGTCTGTTTCTGCTGTTTCTTGTATCACTAGTCAAAAGTGGTTCTTTGGGAAAGGGACAAGAATAAAGACAGTGTCAGAGGAGGAATTAAAGACTGTGGCCATTCCTTAATTCCAAGCAGAGTATTACTCCTGCAGTGCATTTTTCTTCATAGGTTTCTGTTCTGCTCTTGTCTAAAGCTGATAGTTTTGTGTAAGATTTGCTTTGGGATGCCAGGTAAATACATGACAACAGTCTGAGATATGCAGATAGTATGTGCTGCTAAGATACTGTTATCACGGTAATTAATTTTTATCAATTTATTATTTCCTAACAAGAATTTCAAGGTGAAATTTTGGATTGTCTTAGGAGGAATTGTCTTTGTTGATTTGAAGATGGCCCTATTTAACCCTCTCTTCCTCCTTTATGTAAAAGCTTGAACATTTTAAAGAAGTTGAAATGGCAAAGATGAAAATGGAGGAGAAAGCGCAGACCCAGAAAGAAATCTCTGAGCTGCGCCGTGAGTTAGAGAAGACGCATCAAGCAAAGTCTGAAGCCTTGATTTCTCGTGAAAAGAATGCTATTGAGAGGCTTCAAAAGCAGCAAGAGGTAAAGTTCCAAATATCGTTTTCCTAACCTATTGCAAAATGGTTCAGTGAGTTGGTTAGACTGTTCTTTTATCTTAGGGAGATTTACCTTCAGATCTTACTTGGCTTGTTAGGGAAAACTTAGAATTCACTTTTGTTCTTATAAATTAGGGGAATGCATTTAGCAACTGCAAGAATGAGCGTAGTTAAACATATGAGTAGAGATTGCTGGAAAAGGAATAGTTCTGCAAGCTGGGATCTAAATGTAGGAAACACTTTTAAATCTGTTTTAATAATTTTGCTGAATTCAGATCACTGATTTTTTTTCTCACAGAAAGTTGAACATAGCTTTTAGTTACACTCAAGTTCTTTTAGCTGCTGAGAAGACTCTGAATGGAATAAATAGCTTGTATGGTACAGATAGTGCTGTTTCTGTGTATATATTGAATATTATGATTAACCACCATCTTTACTGTAAGCTAGCATTTCATTTCTTTGAACACTTTTGTGTTGATGAGTTACTCCTTTGGGCTGTTAACTCTTGGTGTTTTGCCAGGGTAGTAACTGTTACTACAGCACACAAGAATTTGTATGTAGTTCTCAGCTGCTTATCCCGATCTCAAACTGTTACTTCTCAGATTTTGAGAGAATAGTTTCTCTTCTGTTGCCTGTTTGCCATGCCACCTCCCTGCTACCTGCAGTAGACCTTCATATCCAAATAATAGTCATCCACAAATACTTACTGTATTTTTGCTTTGGTGTGGTGGTTTTACGGTTTTGTGTGTCTTGTTTTTTTCCCTGAGAACACATGGTATTGGTTAACAAAGCAGTTGTGCAGGTCCCTATATAAATTAGTATAATATTAAACATTTTATCACCATGCCATGAATTTATTTCATGGTTATATCCTTTGAAGCTGACAAGAAAACATCTATGTTATGCTGTCAGTCTTCTTCTGTGGGCATGAAATTAATTCAGTAATTAAAAAAAACCCTACCAATGACTAGATCAACACAGCTGTCAAGTATTGTGTATGAATATTTGATTTCCCTTGTCAGCTTCTGCACTTACTGAGAACTTTGTTTCATTTACCTGGGGATTCTTCTAACAGAGTTCAGGTATATTTACATTAAAGATGTCACGTCGTTTAACCCTTCACTATGATGATTTTATGTCCAGGAAATGTGGCTTGAGAAACTGCTCTATTTTTTGTACCAGGAACAGCAGCTGAATCTGTCAGCACTGTCAAATGCACATAGCTTTCAAAGTTGATATAAAGGTCCATATGGCAGTCATCATTTTCTTCTTAGATTTTTTTTTTTTTAAAGAAATAATGTCTTTTGTGCTTAAGGGCAAAAAAGCGCCATTTTTATTAATAGGAAGATATGTGGGTTTTGGTGTTAATATGTTCAACACTTGGAGAATCCCTTTTACAATTTTTTATGAGGTCTATAAATTAAACTGCAAAAACAGAAAGGCTGTTGGTTTACACAGTTTCAGTTTTTCTTGTTTTGTCAGTGGGTTTTGGTATTTGTTTCTTCAATTACATTTTTTGAAGAACGTACAAAACCTGTTTATTAAAAAAAATCAAGTCTTTGAACATGTTTATTCTGTAATTTTCTAAAACAGTTTTTCCTTTTACATGAGTTTTAATCAGTGCTGTATCTTAAAGGAAGGGTGTTTATGGGTAGGCAGAAGTGACTCCATCTAAAACATTTTTACTCTGAGTGAAAGTAGAAAGGGAATTAAAAAAAGATACTTAAAATTGATTCTAGATGTTATTTCATATAATGACTGTAATAAATAGTATTTATGGAAGTAAGATCAGTCAGTCCCTGAAGAAGATCCTCGTAAGTTCGAATGTGTTAAACAGTAAATACCTGTATAAAGTGTGAAGTAAAACTAAGGATAATATTTTGTGATTCAGATAGAAGCAAAGGAAGTGTACACTCAGAGACAAAGTCTGTTGAAAGATATTGAAGCTGTAAGGACCAGGGAGGCTGAACTGAAGCAAAGGATGGAGGCATTTGACATGTAAGTTGCTGAAGGATGTGTACAATGCTAAATGATGCTTCTGCAAAGCATGCCTCACGATGTTTCTGCTTCTGTGATGTTGAAATAGATTATATATCCCAGAAGTTATGTTTTACATTCTGAGCAGTATTGTATACTGTCTCTATTAGCAGGGATACCCCTACAAAAAGATATTTCTGGGTTTTTTTCTGTTCCATGTCACCCAACCAAAACAGTTCAGCATTGCTTTGGAGGCAAGGAACCAGATGTTTACTTTCAAGTGGTTAAATTAAAAAAACCCGACCCCCAAACAACACAGTATGTATCCCTAACCCTCATGAGATATATACATGGATAGTTTGCCTCATTAGTCCTATATTTTGGAGTTGGGGTTTTTTTTTATTATTTGTCCTTAATAAGATCAGTTTTCTTTAGTTATATAAAAAAAGTAAGCCATTTTTGGCCAAACTTCCAATACTGCTTAATGTTGTTACTTTGTCATCTGTTTTTCATAGCAAAATGAGTATCCTGCTAACAAAAACTTGGGTTTTTTTATCAACCCAGCAGAGGGTGCTGATAGAATAGCATGCTCAGCACTCTTTACTCTGAAGTGTTTCTGGTGTGGGAAACTGAGCCAGGGTTAACATGGGATAGCTGCATAATTGATTGGTACTGAATTTTAAGTAGGGCAATTTAGTTTGTGTCACATCTCCATGTTCTTAATGAACCACAGTGACAGAGTCTGGTGATGATTTCAAATTGCTACAGTATTCCAAGCAAGCACATCACCCTTTGATGTCTATAAATTTTATTGTAAAAAAAACCCAAAACCCCAGACTAAAGCTTTGACTTTATAACTGGTCGTGTCTGTATATTTCTGGATATTTCAGCACCCAGAAAGTTCAGGAGGAGAAAAATAAAGCCATAGAAGATGCACTTCGGCGTCGTGAGGTTGCTGTGAAGAGCATAGAGGAGACATACGACCAAAAGCTGAAGACAGAACTCTTAAAGTAAATTTTTCTTTTGTCTCTAATAAGACACATGGTATTTCCTGTGAAAACAGAATAATAAACTCTATAGGATTTCTTTAAAAGCATAGCAAAGCAAGGACTTTGAAAATATGCACTTTTGTTTTAGTCAGATTGAATTTGTTACATTACTGCTTAGTTATTTGCTAGTAAGCTTGCTATAGAAAATAATTATCTTTTGGTTACTGGTTATATTATTGCTGTAGTTTAAATTCTGTGTTGGTATCTGGAAAAGAGATTTGGCATTAGCTTAGACAAGAGGATCTGAAGCAGTATTAGTTACTTCCTTTGACCACAGTTTAAAGAACTGACCATTTTATGAATGCAGAAGAGGCATGAAGGGGAAATCAGTGTTAAAGAGATGCTACAAGTCTCGTGGAAAAGGGGTGAGAGACACAGTAGTGTACAGACAGACTGGCTCTTACCTTCACCCCTTCCCATTTTGAAGAGGGATTCTCTGATATAGATCTCCCTCTTTTATTGGCTACCTTGTGCCTGAACCTGGTCTTAAGGTAGTGGAAGTCATCTGTGACTTCTTTTGGGGTGTTGCAGTGGGTATATCCTAACTTTGCTATTGTACTTTCTTGTAGTACCTTGGTCACTCGAAGGGTTCCTTGATAGCTCAGTGCAGATGAGTGCTCTTGGCATGTCATGAACCTGTCTCAGGCAGTTAAACCAAATGACTGATGTATCATTTTTTTTTATTGCAAGCCAGTGAGTGGTATAATCTGTGTTTGTAGGTCTTTAAATTAAAGGGCAAAGATAGTAGGTTTTGGTAAAAATAATCCCTCAGCATTTGATGGTTTTGTTAGAGAACAGTGAAATGCAACTAATTGACTCACCTTGGTATCTTATTTTATCTAGTCTATAACAGCTAGTTACTAATAGTGATTGCGAAGTCCTTTCAGTACGTGAGGAGAAGCAAAGCATTTTAAGGATAAACTGCTGCTTGGCTTATTTTATCAACATACAAAATATTTCAAGGCATGCTGCAGGTGCTCAGAAAGACAAGATCCATGTCCTTTTTTCTCCAAATCATTGATGAAAAGTATTAAAGAACTACTATTTATTGTACAGAAGTAGTGATACTTGCTAGCAAATCAATATTTTTTTTATTTTTGCAGTAAACATTAAATGCCTATTTGGGAGAAGAACCTGAATGGTCTGCATTTGCAGAAATGCAAGAGGGTGGATTTGGCTATATCTGAAACCATGAATTATGTCCCAGTCATGTAAAATGCTGAGCTTTCTTAGCTCCTGGAAATTCCAGTACTATGGAACGGCACAGTTGGATGACTACTGGGCTGTGAATAGTGGTGTACCTGGGCAGTGCTCAGTGTCTGGCTGGTGGTGTGCAGAGAACCCCTGGGGCCAATTCTGGGGCCCTTATTGTCCAACACCTTCATCTGGATGTGGGCACAGGGCATCCTCAGCTTTGAACATGAGGCTTAATTAAGAGGAATCACTTCCACAAAACATGGCAGAATTTCAGTTCAGGCAGAGTTTGACAAGGTTGGGAATCGTGCCAGTGCAAATCTTAGGAACTTTAACAAGGAAAATGGCAAAGCTCTGTGCTCGGGGCAGAATAGCCCTGTGAAGTTGTATAAATGGGGAACAGGAATTGACTGAGGAGCTGCATTTCTGAAGAGGAGGTGGATGAGTTACAGTGAGTGCCAGGTTGATTATGAGACAGCAGCGTGCTCTGACAAATAAGGCAAACAGTATGATGGGTAAGATTAGAAGCAGCATGGCCAGCAGGCTGAGGGACCTTAGCGTCCCTTTAAAGGTAATGGGGAGGGCTATGCTAGGAATACCATGCCCAGGTTTGGGCTCCTCAGTTCAAAAAAGTCATGAAGAAACTGGAAACTAGTAAAGTCTGTCAGGATAGTTACTGAATTCTCAAATGTGACCTGTCAGTTCATATGGCAGGGGCTGGAAGTTGTGGCTTGGGAGATTTAACGTGGACATAAGGAAAAAAATCTACTGGAAGAGTAGTGCAGCATTGGCACAGATCATCCAGGGAGGTGGTGGAATGTATGTCCTTTGAGGTTTTCAAGACTTGGCCAGGAAGAGCCCCAGCTGCCCTGTTGTACAGGTGGCAGTAGTCTGGCTTTTTGAGTGGGTGGTTGAATGAGATGATTGGCAGGGCCCTTTCCAACCATTTTGGTGGCTCTGCAATAGTTCATTTTGTCAATAAATTATTGTGTGATTATAGTTTAGTTTGGGAAAGAATGGAGAATTTACACAAATGCCTGTGCACGTGTGCACACATGTCCTTTGGAAATACTTAATTCTTTTTGCTTCTAGATACAAGCTTGAATTAAAAGAAGAATACATAGCCAGAACCAATAAAGTTACTGAAGATGAGAAAAAAAATAAAGGTAACCATCTGTCTGAGATTGATAAAGTACCTGTTTATCTCTAGAGCTTTTACTGTCATATGCCAAACCACTGTTGTTACTGAACAGTCCTGGTGTTCAGTGGTACAAGGGACAGAAAAGCCATCACAACAGGTGACAGTTCAGCAACAGATGACTGTTCAGCAGCTCGTTGCTGTTCTGAATGCAGTGGGAACCCTAAACTTCTGCTTTGCACAGAGGCTGCAAAGCATTCTTGGTTTTTCAGTGTCCCATTTCTTTCAGAAGTCCTACTAGCTCATTCAGGCTTTAACTGAACTCTGGTACTGTACCCTGGAACAGTTGCCAGTTTCTACATTGTTTGTGCACAAGATGTTTAATTGGAGCTTGCAGAAGGGAGCCAGAACAGATAACAGGGTTAGACGTTTTAAGTTAGGGACATGTAAGAAATAATAAATAATAAAATCATAATAAAATCACAGGCATATGAATTTGATTTACTTAATTCCAAATGTGTATATGCATATGTATACATTTATACATACAGCATGATTTACTTAATTTTGAAGGCGTGTGTATGATAGTCAGTCATTTTTATGTCTTAAATTCAATTTTGGGCTTAGCAGCTTAAAACTGTTTTTTGCTGATACAGTTTTTTACTGTAATACTCTACTAATTTTAATTCAGCATTTGTAATCCTCCCTACAGAGAAAGCTATGATTTTGCATGAAGAAGCCATTGCTGTTAATTCAAAAAAGGAGGAACTCAAGCAAGCTGTATCACGCACCAAAGAGCTTGAGGTAATTGTAAATATGAATTTAATGAAGCCTGTATTCTAATTGGTGCAGTTGAGGTATGTTACAAATAAAAAAGGAAATGTGAAATAAAAATAATTGTTAAGTAGTACAGCGGTTCATAAGCTTCTAAACTGTTCTTTATCTGCAGCTGGATTTGGAGTCAGTGAAGGCCCAGGTTCTGTTGGTAAATAAACAGAATCAGTTGTTGACAGAAAAACTGAAAGAGGTATCAGACTATCCTTTGCTAAAGGAGGAGAAATTGGAGCTCCAAGTGCAGAATAAACTACTGAGGCAACAGTTGGATGAGACTCGCAGTGAGAACCAGCATCTTCGAGACAGTCAGTTCGAATTATTTAATTATTTTCTTGTTTATGTTTCTCTACAAGTATTTGTTTAGAAGTAAATTTTCATTAAAATTCTTTCTTTGTATTATATTTGCTAGTAGTTTTCATGAAGCCCAAGCTAGTGTTTGGTATAATTAAACAGTCCTTAGTATAAGTTTATTTTCTTTTATGTGTCTATATGGGCGAAATCCTGAATTAAGTGGTAGCTATAATATGGAAGGATATCCCTTTCACCCTCTGAAAAAAAGCAGTGCAATATTTCTAACCATAGCATTAGTATGGTTAATCACAGAAAGAGAACATGGCATTATTATTTAAGTGCTTGCCTGACTATGGTAATAAATACAAAGTATTTTTAATGTGCATTTGAGATTACAGGAGAGTACAGATGTATGCACAGTTGTGTAGGGTAAGGATATGTATTTTTCTTCCAGTGTAGGACAGTCTGGGTCTAGTTCTTAAAGGACTACACCAGTGAAGATTTTGGCCCTTTGTAAAAAGAAGAAGAAAAATATCACCGAGTACGTTATTCAGACAAAGCCTTGTTATGTTCCTAAAATCAAATCAGCTTTACATGTTCATGGGGTATCATGTGGAAAAGTGCACACTTGTTATTCTTTGTCTGAGTGTCCAGTGTTTCCCTTTTGGGGTAGAGCTGTCCCAGCCCTCGGCAGAGTACCTGGCCTGCCAAGTGGAGCTGAGGAGAGTGGAGCATTCTAAGAAGCTGGTGCTGGATGAATTTGAAAGTCATAAGCAGATGTTGGAAAAGCAGCTACAAAGTGAGGTAAATTATTATTTCTAAATGATTTGAAACTTTTCTTCTTCCTGTCATCTCTTCTGCAGTTATCCATCTGCCTGTGCAGGCTGTTTGGTTTGCAGTTACAAGGATTGTTTGTACTGTGCATATTTTTATGTAAACAACTCTAAAGAAAACAAGACGTCACCACACCAAAAAACTACCAAAAATTAAACCAACCCAACATAACCAAAGTAAATCTTACTGAGTCAACAAATTGTCAAGTGCTGACTTTCATTTGGGTACTATGTGTATATGGTGTGAATGGACCTGAAAAACATTTAGAAACCAAGTATTCGGCCACTTGAGATTATTCTTTTTGTTTGAATTACTCTGGTTTTTGTTTTGATCTCCTATAGGTTGAGCATTGTGCCCAGTTAAAGGCCCAACTGTTAGACTCTGAAGCTACTGTCAGGAAGTTAAATGTGCAGGTTGAAGAACTGAAACTGCAAGTGAAACAAACACAGACAGGTTTGTATCTTACACCAGAGCAGTCCTTTGTGAAGGACAAGTGTAAGAAGTTCCAGAAGCTTAAAAAAGCTGCAGTTGCATAGAACTAATACATCACCAGGGAATAGATGTTAAGTTTAAAATCAAAATCTATTTAAAGCCCAGTTTAAAAAGCAGACTCATTACAATTTCCTTTCAGAAAACAAACAGATAGGAGGAAAAGGAAAATATTCCTCCCTGAGCACTTGCATATTTTTATTGTCTGTTTTTCCTTCAGTATGAAGACATTAATGTTTACTGATAGCATAAATGACATTTTCCAGCAGGCAAACTTGTGTTTTAATGCATTTTGATTCTTGAATGTTCATAATAAAAATAATCAATTTGAAATTGTATTTTGTACCTCAGAAATTTAAGTCTAACTCTTAAACAGATTTAGTCAAGTCTAATAACTTTTGCCTAACTTATGCTTAACTTATCTTGTATGGGTGTTAGAAACAGGGACACTTAGGTAAAGCAATTCAGTCTGCTGAAGAAATGTACTTTTAAAGATGCCTGTCTGTCAAATTGCTAATATCAAGTATTATAAATAAAAAGGTTGGTATGTATATTTAATGTAAAAATATGGAATTCAATTCTGCAATCATTATACATTACATACAACATGTGTTGCATGATAGTTCAGTATATGCAATACTTTATATTATTCACTCGACTGATAGGTACTTATTCGTTTATGGTACATGTATCGGTACCATTTGGAATTGGAAATTTGTTATATCAAAATACCAAATATATATTTTAATTAAATGACTGAAAGTACTGTAGGAGCTTTTACTTTACATCAGACTTAATGAAGTCATTGAAGAACCGTTTATGTAGAACAAAAACAAGGTTGTAAATTTGCTGAGAGAGATACAGCCCTATAGATTGGTCTTTTGGGCTTGGTGAAGCATGAAAGTGCAAGGAAGCAGACAACCCCAAAACATTCAATTTAACTGGCAATTTTAGAGTTCTTTTAATGAAAAAAAAACCCAACAAAAACATTTTCTGTGTGCTGTGTTGTTTTTCTCCAAAATTCTTTTTTGATCTAAATAAAGGGAAACTGTTAAGACTTTTGGCATGCCCTGTGTTCCTTAGACTTTTAAGAGCGTGTTAGATACAATGTGTCCAAAGTGGTAATGTTTTCATGTTTGTTTATTTATTTACTTAAACATAATTTAAAATTGTAGAGTACATACTTAATGGTAGTTTTACGTGGAAGAATTATATATTTAAAAAATGGCAGTGGTAATTTGCAGCTTTGGAGCTGCATTAAAAATACATTTAAATCAATTTCAATTAAACCATTAAATTCTCAAAATGTAAGCCAATTCCATGGTAGAATAATTTTGATCAAACTGGAATTCAAATGCCACGTTTTACTATTTCTGTTTTGTTGTGGGTCTCCTTGTCTCTCTCTTTGGTGTCACTGACTTTCTCTTGTTACCATTTAGCTCTGGAAAATGAGGTGTATCGGAACCCAAAGCCTTCGCTCGTCGACCGCTCCATCCTGGACTTCCTTGGTGACAGGATCGTGCCCCACGACATTTACGTGGATGGCGCATTGCTGAGGAATCCGGTTGTGGCTGACGTGGGGAGGCTCAGCGCTGTGCCAGGGCCTGCCTATCGACAGCAGCTGCAGCCACGCAGCGCTTCCCCGGACTCTGACCTTGAGTGCATCGCTCAGGCCCAGGCAAGGGTCAAGGAGCTGGAAAAGGAGGCCGAGTACTTGGAAGAAGCCTACAGGAGTTACCAACACAGAGTCATGCAGAATGCAGCTGCAAGCAGAACACCAAGGAAGATGCAGCCTTCTTTAATTCTGCAGTGTCCTCTTAATAGACACCCTTTGACTATTCAGCATGAACTGCTAGAGGATAATCCCAGCTCCCCGCATTCCCCTCTGAGCAGTCCAAGAGGTGAAGAACACATCAAAAGAACTGGGCAGGTCGATATCTTTAAAACTCCCTTAACACCACCACACAGAGGAGCATCTTCTTCAAGGCGCCTTTCTTCTACTCCCATTCCCAAATCGAAGAGAGACATCAGTAACAAGAAAATTCCGGGTGGTAAGTCACAATTGTTAATTGTATTGGGTTTTACTTTTACTTACATCTTATGCTCTGGGAAGAGAAAGATTTAGTGCTGTTAGTCTTTCACTTGTTATTTGCTAAGATGCAGGAGAAATCAGGAGATGTGGTTTTGCAGGAGAGAGAGTATACCAGTTACTTGGAGTATTGCTTCCTCCTGGAAACAAGTACTGGAGAAGTATGTTGAGGGAAGTTAAACATGCTCTAGGGAGCTTTCAAGAGAAGACTATGCCATATAAATCACTGCAGGTGTAACCTTGTGATATACAGAGCTTAATTCAAAACTATTAAGTATTACTGCTTTGCAACAGTAATTGTAATTTCTTAACCCTCCTATATTTCTAACCTTTCCTTTAACTGTTGTAGCTAAAAGCGTGTGGCAGAAGATGTCTTTGGCTTCTCTTAAATTGAACTTTCCAGTCTGAAAGGTCCAGATTTCCTTTTGTTTGTCCTTTTTGCTGTGACATCTTTATCAAATACTCCTGAGCAATTGTAAGGAGGAAGGTTTTAGTCTTTGGTCATGATTGGAAAATTTTAATTTGCTATTAGTATCACAGTTTCTAATAATTGCTTAGGTTTTTTTTTTTTTTAAGGACAGTACTCAGAAAAGCAAGCAAAATAGAAATGAAATGAAAATTTTAAAAAAATCTGTTGTTTCAGATCTGCAGTGCATCTGCTTCTTGGCTCGAAGTGGATTAGTAGGATGAAAAAAAGAGACAGTAACAAAAAAAAGATAATGATCAGCTTCTCTATGAAGGAAGGTTAAATACAAGGGCAGCTTAGTTTGGAAGAGAGGTGGCTGAGATGCACTGTGGGAAATCTGGAAAACAATGAGTGATATGAAGAAGGTGGAAAGGGATCAGTTGGTTACTGCTTCACAGACCCCAGAATCCTGTGACATTGAAAGGAAATAAAATTAAATGAAATAAAATGAAATATTTTTCATGCCGTGAGTAAGTTGTGTAATTTATTGTTTCTGTGGGAACAAGTATAGATGCAGGAATAAAACTTCTCTGTCAGGAGGATCCAAAAAAGTATTGATTGAAGAAAGGTCAGGGTGGGTGTTGCCAGAAGTCAGATATGAGTATTCTCCTTTTTTAATTTTAGTTTAGTTTTGTTTGGTAATGGGCACTGTTAGAAACAGGTCACAAACACTGACTGGTTGCGGCTGTCCCTGTGTTTCTGCATGTAGAGTATCATATTCTGTTACTGACAACATATTTGAGACTTGAACTACCAAAGCAATCTTTTATGTTGTAAGTTCTTTCTGTCAGCTTCTGTATAAAATACCCACAGACTATTTGTTCAGCACTGCACACAGACAAAATCTTTCATAATACTAGGGTTTTGTTGAAAATTAGGAAATATTAAAACTACAGTTGTGTGCATAACCTGAACAATCCTTCCTATCTTTGTACTTTTCAGAAGCTAGTTACAGGAGGGCAGATCTCTTTTTTCCATTCAATCTGTTCTGTGCTTAATGCATGAAACTGACTGGTTCTGGAGAGGGGTAGGAGTTGAATAACAAAGGAGTGCATTACCTGACTTAAGAGTTACAGAAATTGGGTGGTATGGAGTGTAGGAAGCCAGGCTGCAGCTGGGTGATACGATCTTAAGGTTAGCTTCAGTGCTAACATGCTGTTAGTGTGATTTGTCAGCTCCCAGTTAGACTGCTTCCCCACTGAGATGTCACTTCTCTCTCATGAGTCTTCCTGAGGAGTGCTTTTATGCTGGTGTATGTATATTATTCTTTTCTGCTAGAGATGGCTGAAGCACCAGGTGTGGTTTTGCTAGAAAACTCTTCAGTCATTCTGGAAGCTTCTATGGAGCTTTTCGGTGCTGTTGAAAGTACCAGTCTGAACAACTCAGGGTAACTTTAAAAGGTAGAAGATACCATGAATGTGAGTCTGAGATTGGTTTTTCCTTTAAGTGAGGATAAGTGCTCAGTTGTCAGCACCTGTCTCTGGAGAATGAAAGGAAGAAGTATGTCCTCCTCTAAAACACTTGCAGTTGGCAGATCCAACAGCTCTTTTACTGCATAGTCTGCCAGTGGAAGGATTATGCAGTTTTTTGCCTTTAAATTAGCTCATGCATGACTGTTTTACGTCCTAAGTCCATGCACATTGGAGCAATAATGCATGTGTTATACAACCAGCCTTGTCTGAGAAACGGTAGGACAAATAACTGGTACAAATTGTGGGATTTTTATTCTGCAGACATCAAGAGCTCATCCCTTACCTCTTCACAGCGGAGTGTTGACCAGGTTCTTTCTCCTATTTCAAAGCCGTATTTGCTTTCATCTTCTGAGTCTGTTCCTTCCTCACCATCCAGTCATGGCCAGAAGATCAGGTAACATTGTTTGCAAAGCAACATTTTTAACCTGCTTTTTAAAGAAATATTTATCTAATTGTTCGTGGTGATAGCTGCTTTTACAAATCAAGCAAGCCATTAATTTTATAAGGGAGAACTTTTCTAAAGATGAGTAAGGATTTCCATTTTGAATATCATGCCTCAAGTGGAACTTAGTTATAAAAAACCCAAACACTGGTTTGCTCTGAGCAAAGCTATGTCTCTTTAATTGTATCTCTATTTTTCACATCTGTGACCTGACTGATGAGCTTCTGTTAATTGAAGCATTTGAATTTCGCTGCCTGTTTGAGAATTTAAATCAAGGCAGTTGTACATTCTCACTTCATTCATTAACAAACTGTAATGCTAAATTTATAACTTTTTTTCTCCTCTCTGAAGAGCTTGTTCACATGCCTGTTTTCAAAATTGGATTTTCCAGTCTCCTTTGTATGTGGGAATGGGATGGGTAGCACAACTTTTCTCTTTTCTTTTGTTGCTTTTCTTAAGATCTTTTAAAGGTAAATGAATAACTTGACAAAAATAGGCTGCATTAAAATGACTTCTCTTTCATCTCTGTATCTCCTATTTCCATGCCTGAAGTTCTTCTGTACTTAATGGCCAGTGTTGCCTCCACTCTCCAAAACTAAGAATATGTGTGTCTTCAGAAGCAGCTCTAGTATTTAACTTTTAATATTTTTTTTCCTAAGATGAGACAACTGAATAGTCCTTAACCTGCTAGCCATCATTCCTGATTTGATGGCTGAAGAAAGACAGCTTGTGCTGGGGCAGCTCTAGCAGGCATTTGTAGGGCGTTTTTATTTTGTTGTTATCAAGGCCTCAACATACATTTAATGCAGAGAGGGTCTCTTATCTGGTTAGAATTTTGGGAGAGCCTTTATGGTTTTTGTCTTCAAAATGAGCTGTTGGGCTTTTCAGGGACTGTGAGGTCAGTTTCCTTTAAGTATTCCTTTGAGGCTGTGTCTCCTTTTTCCCTACTCATTCATGTTTTCTGTGATGTGTCTCAGATTTCCTGTACTTCTCTGACAGACCTTAAAAAGTGAAGGTTGAATGTTAACCTGCATGTTAAGGTGATAGGGGAAAATGCTCTAATCCTGTGAAGGACTTCACTTCTTTAAAGGATTTTATAGACTCCATCCTGCTTGAGGAGTGAACAGTATGAGCAAGTTGTGTTGCAGAGGCCAGACCTGGGTCTGGGAAGGCAGCTATGGCTTGTTGTTGCTTTCTTGGGTTTCTTATGACAAAGCAAGGGTATAAGGTCCCAATAATTGTCTTGAACTTACTGCTTTCCCAAGACTTTCTTAAAAGAAAAACATTCTTTTGTTGTGTATTTTCTAATTTCATGTGCCTTGGACTGTTTTCTGTTACATGAAATATTTGAGAAATGCGTGTGTGGGCTTTTCCAGTTATTTACTCTTATTATTAGGCAAATGCCACATCACTGATGTGTATTGTGGGATTAGTTTATGACCTGTAGATTTTAAGTGGCAATGGGAACTTCTTTGAAAACAAAAGAAAAGTGAATATGATGCTGTAACATCCGTGACAAGCCATTAGAAGTCAGACCTCAATCAGTGGGGAAGAACAATTGCTTCTGCGACTACAGGAGCTCCTTGTTTATTTATGTCCCAAGATATGAGTGGTATGAAGAAAGCCAGTAAAAACAGACAGGAAGACTAGAGTGATAAGGCAGATTATTACCTGTTTGTTTGCTTGTTTTTTTGGCCTGAAGAAACCAGCTGAGGGTTGTTACTGAGGCAGTGGGTTCTCCGTCTTTTTAGCAGTGTTGCAGGACACAGTATTGAAGAAAGTCGCGTGTGTGTCCTTGAACCTTGCACCCTTAAGAATTATTTAGCACTTAATCATTTCTGAAGGAAGGACTCAAAACATGAAATAGGCTTCCAAAAACTTGAAATTTCATTTAGTCTGTCCTATTTAATTGACAGGGTGTTTTTCCCCACTGACATCACTGCACTGTCCTTCTGACAATGCAAATTTATTTGTCTGTGCCCAGATTCACTTTTTGTTTATGAACAAATCTTTTTGTTGGGGGTGTGTTTTGTATTGTTTGTTCTCCACTTTTGCTCCATGGAACATCTGTATTCCTTAGAAATTGTAAGCACAAACATACTTAGGCTGTGATGAAGGGCAGCAGCTGGTGTGAAGTAAGCTCCTTTATGAAGTGCTGATGCTGAATTTCATTAGTGACCTGCACTCCTTTTGCTGTTCTGGTTCTGGTCAGAGTTTAGTAGCTGGGTCACATGGGAGACATTGTTCCTTCACAATATCTTTCTGATGAGATAAATGGGGATTTAGTATGAGGGCACTAGCCCCATTTTTGATAGAACCCAGATTTTCACCCCTGCTTCTCTGTTTTGCCAGACATCTAATCCTAATACATTTCAAACACATCTGTTAAGATGACATCAAAATGGGAATTAAACTGTAAAACAGAGCTTAAAAAGGCAAATTTCCTAATTTCAGTTGACTGTCACAATTCATTGTATTTCTCCTTTTTTGTTGCTTTTTCTCACTCCCTTGTATTTTGTTTTAATGTAATGATTTTATGTCACAGAAAGGCTGCAGGGAAATGGAGTGGACTTTTAGCAAAAGTTAGAGAACTGGATTTAAATACCCTGTATTTGAATCAGAAAGTTTCATGGATTTTAGCTTTGGTTTAGTCTGTTGCTTAGCAAGTGAGTGAATTTCAGATTGCTATTTGCTTAAAAATTTAGCATTTATATTTATTAAATTATTTATATTCTTCCTCTTTTTTTCAGACTTCAGAGTCAACAGACAGATAAACAAGATTTCAGCGATGTCCACAAATCAGAGAAACTAAGGTATGAGGATCTTGAAGAACACATTTATAGTCTTGAAGGTAAGTTTTAGTGCATTTCAGACAGTTTGTTTAACATCTTAGGGCTTAACAGTTATAGGACAACTCTCTTCATAGTTTTAAGACTGTACTTGGAGAGAAAAAATTCTGACTGATTTTGGAATTAAGGAAAACAAATGTCTCAGATGATGAGGGATTAATTTTTATCATTCTTGCATCTTTAGATAAGTGTATGTAGTCATAAGCAGACATTAAATTGAGTTGGTTCTGAAATTTGTAACGTAATTTTGTTCAGAAATCTTGCATAACCTTGTTCTGATTAACGCTGTAGGTCTGACGGTTGTTTTGGAATGTTTTTAAATGGTGTAGTATTTTTATTTAAACAGAAAAGTGTACTAGTATGTGAACTAAACTTGCTGCATAAATTAGAACCAGGTTCTAAGTCTAAAGATAAGTTTCTGTGGCTGTTGCATGCACTCTTGATTTTTCCTTCAGTAACTGAGGCATAAATAGTATTATGAATTAGAAGTTGCTCTAGGGTGTGTGTAAATGTGTGAAGAACTCTTGCAATTATGCTGTCATTAATCAGCATCTCTGAGTAGTTTTGGAACATGTAGTTAAGTTACTGAAACCCGAATTTTATCCTAACTTTTTTTTCTCTGAGGTCAGCATTTTATTTATTTGCATTTCTGCTCTCTGTGATTGCATGCTATAAAATGTTTCCTTCTCTCTAAATGCCACAGGGTCAGTTTTCAAAAATCTTTGATATAACTGAGGTACTGTAGAAAGAGGAGGATAATAAAGCTTAATGTACTTTATAGCCATTTGTATATGGAGTGAGATATGGAAGCACAGTTACTGGCCTTAGTTTTTCAGCATTTGAGTGACATGCTAATGTTGAATCTGCGCAGCCTGATCTCTCATGAAACTGTAGGTTTAAAGTAAGTGAAGTTGTCAATGAGAAAGATGTGAACAGCAAGTTAACCTTTCCTATTTCCAGATTTCGTTAGGTCTGTAAAGTCCTGAGGCTGGAGGACACGTGGCATTGTGTGGTGTAACTAAACTCATAGCTGGTGAAGAGATTGTGATTGCTGCATGGGAGAGTTAGGGATAGTCTCTTTGAAACCAGTGATTCTGCCTGGTGTCAGTGGTTTCCTGGGTCCCAGATTAGATTATACTTTTGGTTGTGGTTAGGTCATATGGAAGGTGGAGTGGAGCTCTTGCTCATTCTCCTGACCCTATGAGAATGTGGCTTTCGGTATTTTAAAAGGAACCAACCAAAAAAAGATGTTTGTTTAAACAGCAGATGTGCTGATTGTGTTTAGTGGTAACTAGCCAAAGATAATGCCTCATCTGTGCATTTCTCTGTGAAGCTTTACTCATTACTCAGTTGGTTTTATTTATCCCATTTAGTTTCCTTTTTATAAGCTTTAAATGTATTATTTGAATGTGAACCAAGCCTGTAGCCACTAATGGTTTCTACTCATCTCACATTTTAATTAGCCTTATATTTATTTGCTTAATTTTGTATGAGAGACTTTTGGGAATATGTTACATATTTCGCTTTTATTTTATTACATATGACAACAGACTGGCATTTTCTTGGCAATTAGGGCTGAGTAGATGCTGTGCACAAGTAAGGTACTACTGAATCATTTGGTGATGTGTGGTGGGCCATAATTGTAAGAGTTCACATGTGCTGATGATTTCTCAATCAATAGTACTTTAGCTGGGTCAGAGTGCATCAAAAGACAATCTCAGTATGTAGGAGGAAATCAGAATGGCTAAAAAGGGGAGGAGGTAGCTCAGGAGAAATTGCAGGGAGAGGTGGGTAAGAAAGTAAAATCTAAGAAGTAAATACAGAGAAAGATACAATGAAGGACAAGGTGGATAATGGTAGAAAAGAACAATGAATTAAATGAGATACCAGAAAATATGGAAGTCTTTTAGTCCTACTGTGAGTGAGTTCTAGAAGGAAAACATCTGCAGGTTCTCTTGGCAGCAACTGCTTTTAGGTGATGAGCTCATCTTAAGGGAATAATGCATCTCTTGCTGTGCACCCTTAAAAAGGGAGTGAAAGTGTACAGTTACCTTTTTTCTCCTTTGCAGAGTAGTTCATTTGTTTTATACTATAATGGTTTTGGTTTGGTTTCTTTGTTTGCTTATGTTGTTAGCATTCATTTTGAAGTTAGAAGTAATATTTAACCAGAACAAATTTATGAAAGGAATTTTTTGATTATTTAAATATTATATACCCTGATGCTTATTGGTGCCTCATATGGAAATAATGTTTTTGTTGATAGCTTTATAATTTAAAGAGAGAGCAACAAAACAGAATAGATTTTGAGTGTGATAGCCCATTATTTTGGTCTTACAAAAACCACCATATATAGAATTTATTTTCCTAGGTGAAGCTGGTAGGAATTCCTCTTGCTTTTGTAAGAAACTGGAAACATTCTCCTAACTTAGTTAGATGGATAGCTTGACAGAAATTTTCCATTATGCTTTCATCTATAGTTCCTTTAAAAGAGTTCTAATTTAAAGAAATTCAAACCATTCAGATAGAGAGAGGCTGATCGGTTTGGTTGACTTGGTTTTTTTCATGCAAAATGTTTCAGTTTTATTATAATGTGAAAAAGAAAAATGCTTGATGGTATTTGAAGGATGAAAAATTGATGTTTTCTAAAGCTTTACCCAAAACCTAAAGAGATATATAGGGCATCTGTGCTCTGTTACGCTAAATGCTTGGGAGAATAGTCCTCTGTATTTCAGGTTGGCTATCTAGAGGCAATGGCCACATCTTGTTTTATCTCTTTTTTTCTATCTCCCATCAAATGAGATAATAGCAGTCTGCATACTTTGCAAATAAATAATTAAGAAGCAGTTGAGTATCACAGCAGTGATCAAAGAGGAAGGACAGTAATTGTGTTTTTGTGAATTCAGAGCCACCTTTCACAGGGAGAAGATAGTATAATGTAGATATCTGAGTTAGCAGCATCCATCCTGTGCACTGAAGAAGGCAAGGATGCCGTTAAAGACTGCGTCATCAAATAGTTAAAGATTGTTTTTATATTCATAAAGACGATGAGTTGAACTTGGGCATACAATTTTTCTGTGACTTGTATCTTGATTATGTAAAGAAATGAAAACATCTTGGGTTTCTGTTGTATATTTCTTCAGTTTTGGCTTTATAAACAGATGTGTTCCAATAGCTAATTTCAAAACTAACAATTCTGTAATGAAGGAAGCAAGTACAGCCTATGATAATTCTTAATTCTCAGGGAGATGATCAAGTTGAAGGGAAAATGCTCAATTAGTGCTGATATTTTTGTGTTCTAATTTAGCCATTCCCACACTCTGTGTTCATTGCTGTGCTCCAGTTTTGCAATTATAAAATAATGAAGCCATTGTTCAAAATTCTTCTCCAGCTCAGGGGGACATACCAGAGGAGTGTGAAAGTGATGTCTTGCATCCATCTGGGGACATTGTCAATGGAAACCATGTCACAACCCCTGTGCCAGCAACAGCCACTTCATTGCAGGACTTAAGTGAGTTCTCAGCTCAGATTCAAAAGAAAGTACCCTTTTTAAATGTCAAATGTGTATAACAGTCTGTAGGTATGTATGCTGGTGTGGTTGAAAAATTTTCCAAAAAGTGCCAATTCTGTACCGAAGAGGAAAAAGTGTTTTCTTTTGCTGTTCTGCATGAGGATGACTTTTTTTCACCCTGGTTTTAGTTAAATTTGGTTTTAATTTAAACATTCTTGCCACCCATCCCAACCCCCTTGTCCAGCATCTGGTGAAATGATTTTTTTTCTTTAGGATAATTATTAAATATAATTTCTGCTCTTGACAGGAATGAGACATTAAATATTTTAGTTTGAAGTATTTTATGTACTGCTTGTCTTGATTTTTTTTAAATTTATTTTTGACTCTGTTGGTGAACTGTATTATCACAATGCAGTTTTCATTCTTTGGGTAGATGAGAACGATTTCAGTCAGCATATGCTGCTTTTCTAATTGTTCTAGATGGAAACATTATGGTTCTTTTTATTTAGAGAACAGCTTTGTAGCTTCTCATGATTCCCAGTACTTAGTTTGCCCATCTCATTGCTATCTGATGCTGTTCTTTGTAGACAGCTTTTTAAATACACTGGTCACATCAGCAGTGTGTCCCGCAGTAATTTTCAAAGGGGTTTTAAATACTTTGCTTTATAAATATAAAGAATTGTATCCAAACCCATTGCAGAGGGGGAAAGAATATAGTAACATGGACTTTGGGATAATAAAGATTTAATGAGAATGCCCATGAAAGGAATGAGAAGTGCACTGATCTGTCAAATCTCTGGCCTCTACTTTGTCTCTACTCCTTAACTCTTGGTGAGTCATTTATCAGACTAAAAATGTTTAGAGGTGGGAAAACACATTACTCGATACCCAAGAATAAGTTTGGTGTGTGTATAAACAATATATCCAGTTGTTTTTCATTTACTGTTAATGTTATACAGGAACCTGGTACTTATTTGTATGCTCTTGTAGTGATTACTGAACTACATAAATCAAATGACAGATGTTGTAATAATTTTTCACAGCAGTGCTGGATCAAAGGCAGATTGAAGAACAGAACAGAGAAGTTGACAAAAACTTAGAAGAAGAAAGGAATGCAAGAGAAGAAAGGAGAGAGAAAGAACAACAGGAAGCTTTGGAAAGTGAGCAAAAAGAAGTGGAAAAGCTTAACAAAGAGGTGGTAATTTAATTAATTTCTGACAGTAATGCAACTCTGTAGTGCCTTGCAGTTTAGGATTGTTATATGTGTTACTTGGTTAAAAACAGTTTTTATTCCATGAAGTGAAAGTAGTAGAAACTGAGTTATTTTATGTACTTGTGTGATTAACCAGAGTCTCACTACAGTGTCTCCTTATGCCAAGTAACTTTTTCTGGAAACAAATGCTTTTCCTTCCATGCTTCATGTAACTGCAAGCTACAGTTTTATGGCCACTGTCACCATGCCGCTGGAACAAACTGAACATTGGCTGGCTCTGTGGTGTGGCCACTACAAGTGGGCCACCACCAGAACATGTGCATGTCCATCTGTTCATTAGCCTCTGTCAGGGTGTCCAGGGTACTCTGGGAAGCAGAGGGTAGAAGGAGACCTTGAGTTTGCTTAAATCCCTTTGAGCTTAAACACTACATGTTTAAATAGTGTTCTGGATTTTTAGGTCCTGTTTAATGCTGTTTAGACTGGTGTGTTTTACTGAGGTTAACATAAAATTCTGCATTTATTGCAGGTACTAAGGTATAAATGTATTTTTCTAATCAGTATTTAATTTTTATTTTTGTGTCTTAAAGTATATGCAGGACTCAATGAAAGCAGATGAAGAAATAGAAGATAATGGGGAAGTAAAATCTGAGCATAGTAACACTGGTGCTGAAAATAATGTAAAGGATCCTCCTTCAAATCCATTAGAAAAATACATGAGAATAATTCAGCAGAGCAGAGAGCAGGAACTGGCAAACAAGGTGATTATTCTCAAAACACAGTGCAAAAATATTATTGACCAAATTTGTGTCTTCCTAGGCCTGCTTCGGAATGAAAACAATATTCACATTTTGATTTTTTTATTCATTTAGAAACTTTATGTAACAACCTGCAGTGTTTGGATTTGTGTAATGTTTGGAAAAGTGTGATGACCCAAAAGAAACACACTGAAAACTTTCTTCTATAAGGGATGCTGGTGTTCTCTGGGTTGGGAGTTTGTTAGTTTGGTTTTTAAGGTACTGGGACAGTATTTAAATGTCCTCAACTTTTAGCTTAAACTGTGTTTAAATACAGTTTGAACCTACACAGGTCAGTTTGTGTTCCTCTAACACAAGTGATAGAAATTATTCTGGCAAAATGGAAAATTGGACTTCTTTTAAAGAAGATGTATGGGTGAAGTATGCTTTACTTCAGTGAAGGAAAGCAGGATGCTTTTCTTCAGACATGATCCCAGTCTAAATTTCCGAAGTGTTACTATTCTAGATCCAATGTAGCATTTGTAGAAATAGGGTTGGTCATTCAGAAGATTTTTATTTTCAGTTATGTGCCTTAAAAATACAGATACTATTAGAGTCACTTAAACTTTGACTTTAGAACTAGTTAGAGAAAGTGTATTTTCCTCTTGGTTGCCAGGATTCAAAAAAAGAAGAAATAAGAGAAGTGTCACTTTCAGAAGGACTTCTATCTACTGAAAAGGATGACAGGTAAGGCTCATGTATTAATCACTTCTAGTACTTATTAACAAATAATATTAATAATAACAAATAATTAATTCTAAATTAATACATAGTTTTAATACGAACTACATTAAGGGACATGTGCCTCCTTAAAAAGCAACATTAATTAGTAATCAAAAGCAAGTGTGTTGGAAAAATTGAGGATCTTTCCAATTCTTGTACATGCAAGTTAAGCTCTGTTTGGAACTCATGCCTGAGAGCTGCACTCCATGATCTATTTCAGTAGCTGTGGCAGTCACAACTCTTTACCTGCAACTGAGCAGCATCCAAATTCCTTGACAGAGAGCTGGAATTTGAGGGATTGTTCTTATGTGATGACCCCCTGGGTGAAGGTTTGTCTGTGCTGGACCTTGCCCATGGTCTGTTCCTAGCTTTGATTTTTCAGTAGCATCGTGGCCTTTTAACACACTTTATTCAGAGATTTTGGCTGCCTGCACTGAGTTACAACAGCCCAGGCATTTCCTCTGGTTCTCTCTAGGCATTGATAAATAAGGATATGTAGGTTTTAGTTGCTTGCAAGGGATAAACCAAACAATCCTCCATCAAATCTTTCAGTTTATTTGAAGATGGAGAATTCAAAATAAGCAAAAAATGTAGAGCAGATAGGAAAAAAACCTCTAAAGGTTCACCATAACCATAGTAATGATTCACTATTATCTGTGCTGTTGAACATAACAGGCCCTACCCTGCTTCTCCTGAATTGGCACCAGTTGTGTTTTCACTGGGTGAGCACTAGAGAAGATAGTTCTGCTTTTTGAGAGACAGGTGATGGCTTTCAGTTAATGAAGGCCCAAATCCTCCTCCTTTAGGGCTGGTTTTATTGCCAGCAGTTCACTGAAACAGAAAGAGAATTGCAGCAAAGGCAGTCTCTTAACTTTTGTTTTTAAATGAGTATTAAGATTCAAGATAACTACGTTGGACTCATAACACTTTTTTTTCCTCTCTCCTGTAATCAATACAGTAGTGCAGACATTTCTCATGGAGATGTGGATGAAAGCTTCTGGTGAACAATAGCTACTGATTTTTTAATTGTTATTCTTATTATGAGAAAGATGTTTTTACAGTAGGTTTCTGTGTGTAATAAATGTTAGGCACCAACATTGCAGGCTGTGTAATTATAAATTATTAAAGCCAATTTTGATCTGTTTCATCCCTTCAGTCATTGACTTCAGTCAGTCCTGCTGTGTTACGAATCCAGGAGGAAGCCCTTGGGTGGGGCAGGAGAAAGAACAAATCAGGGAACAAAAACTGATGAGTGTGTTTGGGTAGATTTGTGTTGGCACTGAATTCCTCTAAACTAGTGTCAACTTTGCCAACCCCCGCCCCCCAGCCCCTTCTCCTCCAAATGGTTCGAAGTGTGGGTGAAAAGAACAAAAAAATTCCATCATCATCACCTGCTTTTAAAGGTGTCCTGTGGAGGCACTTGGCTCACACAGTTCCAGAGTGTGGAGTGTGACAGACCCAAGCCAAGGTGCCCCTTCTGCTGCTATGGCAGGGGCAGGAGCCACTTTCAAAAGCAGCCCTTCTCATGGATCACCTCGTTGGTATTAACCAGCCCAGAACGGAGAGATTAAAATAAAAATGCTATTTAACTCATCTTTATTTAAGCTTTGTATTTTGTAGGTAGATTATAGGCAAGATCATTAAACTTTATTTACAGTATAAAATACAGTAGTTTTTATCAATGAAGTAATTTTGGGTGGCAGCATATATTACAACTTGCACTGCATTTGAGGCTGCTCATCTTGACCTAACTACAAGAACATGAAGCCAAGTTTGACAGAATTTAGGGGCAAAAAACAAAGTTCTGTCTTGAATTCACTGGATGTTGAAACACAATGTACCAAAACCGTGACAGATACAAACTTTGCTTTTTGAAATGAAGCTAAAATGTGATGTGGTGGCTACTCTAATTTTACATGCTGCTTAATTTGCTGTTGCAGCCACTCTGGCCTTTACAGAATTTCTGAGAGACTGCTCCTGTTGGATGTTGGGAAGGGGTAGTGCTTGTTGCATTATGCTGGCCTGGAACAACTACCACTACTGCATGCTGCACACAGCTGCTGCTGCAGCTGCACCTGCAGGGCAGCCCTGCCCCATGCAGGAGGGCAGGGAGCTCTGGAACAGAAGGTGTTTCACTTCAGCTAGAGACATAAAGCCTAGAGATGCACTGCAATGGAGTAGCTGTAGGTCTGGGTTCAAATAAGCATACACAAGTGTTGTCTATTATCTACAAATATTTATTTTAACACTTGGATGTAACTACAGGAAGCCCTTGGCACTGATAGAAAATATTGATTCACTGTTAGGTTACAAAAATTTATACATAGCAAAATTTAATGCTCTTTACATAAAAATATTAGACTACTTAAACAAAACTTCAAAAACTCCCAGTAATAGCTACACTGAATTAGAAAAGAATTAGGCTTTAAGACACTGCCTCCATTATTACCCTTATGCAAACACTGGGCTAGAACATCACCTGCATTGCTGTAGAAATGTCTCCTTCATGCAACAGGTAAGAACATACACTAGGCTATTTTGTCATATTTGCTCTACATCAATCAACTTTGCCCCTTTTTTGAAACTGTCAAATTCGACTTCAATATTTAACAAAAGAAATTGTATTTGAAGTTAATACCCCCCAAAAATGCCTTTTCTCTTAATACTGATTTGAAGGAATTTGTGCTTCCTTTGATGTATATTCAGCAAACAGTCAAAACTACCAAACCACACGTCAGCTTAGCAGGGGTATGACTTGAATATTTAATTTTTTCAAATGAATGATGTATTTTTACTTTTCCCCCCCAACATTTTTATATATATATATATCATATAGAACAAACACCAAATATACCATCACTAATACTCAAGATATCACTGAATGCTTCTGAAAAAAAACATTAATTAGAAGGCAGACTTCTATGGGAAATGACTTTAAAATGGCACCAGTTGGTTTGTTGTTTTTTTTTTCTGAACACCACGTTTTCTTAGTGTGCTAATTAATTTGTAAAAAGGAAAACACATAAGCACTGACTATAAATTTGCTAAGCACCAAGATAGAGAAAGGTGGACATCCTGTATTATTTTTATGGCTGCAAATTTTATTGTTTGTGTAAAACTCTGCAAACTTTCTCATCCGCTCATTTGGAATAGTCCGATCAGTGTCATTTTAATAAGGTAACACTTTCACTTACTTAAAATGTAGGATAATGGTCTCCTGCCACTATATAAATGCTAAGACATTTATAGAAAATAAATATTAAGGCAAAGCTGACATTTATTTTCAAAGAAGGGGATCATTATCCAGATCCAGGGATCTACATTCCATTAAATAGTTAATAAAAAGATTAGAAACTGGGACATTTGCTCGACACTCAGGTGAGCACAGGGACATGACGGCTTCATCATGGATGCGTGTGGCACAGGAGTGGAGCTGCTCCCGTGGCCCAGGCAGGGGTGTTCCCAAACAGCCCCTCTGCAACCTGGGAGGTGCTGCAGCTGTGCCAGCACACAAACACGAGCTCCTCTCAGAAATCCCAGCTGGGCACGGGTTCCTTTGGGAATCGCAGGCCGTGCGCGTGCCTGTGCCTGAGGTCTGCACAGATCTACGGCCTGCTCAGCTGGGGCACCTGCCACCGTTTATGCAGGGTGGCATGCTGTAGAACAAGTCAAATATTAAATACCAAAAGTCTCAAAGAAGAATAATTTGGTCACTTTTTGTAAAGTGTTGCCTTTTAAAATGCCTGGAAGAAACCCTCCATTCTCTGTTAGAAAGGATGGAAGATTACCCATGGGAAGATTTCCCTAAAAAAGTTTTCCAGGAGCTGGAATGTGAAGCTTTTACACTTCTCTCTAATTTTGTTTGGTAGACACACATCTGTACTGCAGAGCAGCTATTTGCTGATTTGTCAGAGCTACAGAACTCTTCTGCTGAATTACTGTGGCAAACATTTATGTGTAAGAATTGAGTTGCTCTTTTGACCGAGACTGGATATCCTGAAGCTCCTGCTCTTCTTTTGCTTTGATATCTTGGTAGGCCTGCATTTTGCTTGCATCCTTTAAGTAGGCCCAGTTAGAAGACAGTATCATGAGGAAGTGGATCTGGAAGAGAAGGGTGAGCATGATGGCGAGTGAGCATGTCAAGAGGCAAAGCAAGCTGCTAGTCAGATTAATAGACGCTCTTTAAAATAACGACCAAAAAACAATAGTTATTCTACGTTAATAAGCATTCTGTTATTAAAACAAGCACAGAGGCTATTTTTCAAAGATCTCTAGAATTTGGCATGCTAATAACTCAGTTGGTTATTCACAATTTAGAGGAAGTTAGTACAACAATATTAAAATGAGCTACAGAGTTGTACGGGTCAATTAAAATGCAGAATGGGGGGAAGCAGGAAAACAGTTTTGTACGTGGCAATATACAGAATCTGTAAACTACGAGGTGCTCAGAAGAACTGCTTTCTAAGGTCGTGGTGTTTATGCATATCCAAGCCCAGAGCCCGGCAGGTCTTTTCCCCCAACAAGCAGATGAGAATTCCACCCTCCCCCTGGAAAAAAACCTGAAACTGTGAACCGTTTTATTTACGCGAACAAGGCTACATTAACACATCAAAAAATTAAACATCAAAACATGAGTCCAAAAACTAAGCAAAAGCATGCAATCTCTGGGTTAAGAAGTCTTAATCTTGTATCTTTATAGCTACATTTTAAACTTCCATTGTCCAACCTCAGGTGAAGAGTTTTATATTGTATATAGCAAACGGTTCCTTTTTTTTTAAATTATGTGTTTGTTTTTCTAGTTTGTGCATTCGTCTCTTGCCAACTTCTTTTGCCCATACTTCATGCAAAAACATCTACATCTGAAAACATTGATTCACTTCTCCTTCTTTTTCCCCCCCAACACTGTAAAAAGGTCCCTGTGATCTATGCATGGTTTTGCTTCCTGTGCAGTCATACTTACATATTTGAGATCTGGCTACTGAGAAATCAGTTACTAAAGTGCAGCCATACAAGAACAGAAGTTATTCATACGCTGTTTCTTACTAGTTCAGGGTCCAAAAGAATGTGATTGTTTTACGCAGAGCTAAGACAAGGATTTATTTTCTTAGAGAAAGAGCATCATTCGGCACTTACTTAAGAGAAAATAATTGATTTCATCATGCATGGAATCAGTTGGAAATACAAGCAAATTAATTCATAATACCTGTGCTTCTGATCTTTGCCAAAATAGACTGGCACTACTTCATTATTCCTTTTCTTTCACACCATATATATTTTGTATGCTCAGAGGGTATTTGTATTTGGTGTTCATGGTGAAGAATAAATTGGTACATCTGACCCTGAACTGTTCCAGTATTTGTTTGAGATGACTGTTAGAAGTCAAGTGGAGACTTGAAATGAAAACATCCCCTTTTCAGAAGGATGCTTTATAAACACCCCTACAGTAACTGAATCCTCTCAACATGAAAAGATAGCCAGATCTCAGCCACATCATAGTTCATATACAAGAAGTCATTTCATTAATCTGATAAGCTAAACGATGCTTACTGAAGCTATTTACAATTACTGTAACAAAATTCAGAAAGCTAGACTTTTAGTCTAGGGTGTCAGTGGTATTTCAAGCTACGCAATGCAGCTTTTTACTGGGCTTATACAATTTAGAATTTAGTGCAGCAATCTTCCCGACTCTTAAACTTCAAAACAGCATAGTTATATGTAGTAGCCATCATGTAGATCAGCTGGTGGAAGAGAACAAAATACAGGAGAGTAAGATACAACAAGGTGACGGCTCAAGCCCACTTGGGCAACTCTCGATACTTTTACAACAGCTGTTACTCTGAGCTCCTTCCAGGGTGAAGATGCAAGATAAATAACCTGCCATTTCTCTGGGGAGGATAACCCAGAGCAAACCCTAAGGCTATTTTGTCAACCAGTTGTGAGTATTGGGCTTGGCTGGCACAAGGTTAGCAGCTGGCCACTAAAGGAAGCGTTACACATAGGAACAAGTCATCTTGTTAACGTCCCTTTTCCCAGCCGCTACCTGGAACGGGCACTGCAGGGTTGGACCAGTCAATCTGCCTTTCCAGGCAAAGGAAACCAAGAGGTTACAAGCAGCTGATCAAATAAACTACAAAAATGAAAATAAATAGTGGAAATAAAAGCAGAAATAGTGGACAGAAGTAGGATTTTGAAAGGACATGCAAATAGTTTTTTCCTAAGTATGTGGGAGGCGGGTTAAGATGACTTCTTAAAGTACAAGTTTGGGACCTGCTGACTTGTGATGACCAAACCATAGCAGCAAATAGTGGTGATTACAGCTCACCCTCTTTCATGTCTAGTATCACTACTTCTAATATACACAGAATTTAACCTAACAGCATCTTAAGCCTAAAATGAACATTTTTAATTATAAAACAACAAAAAATACTACCCACCAATGCTATGACAGTGGCACCAGCTCCAGCACAAGCCACAATGAACAGGTGATAAGACATGTAGAACTGGAGAAAAAAACATGTTAAAAACATTGAAGTAATTCATTGGGAATAGTACAAAATGCATTTCAAGTGTTCTAGAGAATAAGGATAATAAAACAGTCTTTGTAGCATGGTAGCAAAGCTTTAGAAAAGATGTACTGAAAATAACTTTTTTTTTTTGATGATGTAACAATTACTTCAGTGTTATGTTTAAAGCAATCTCTCTATACTCCTTGCATGAGTTCTTTCCAAAAACTTTCATCGAGTATTTATTACATGGTGCCCAAGTGACTTGTAGGCAAACGCTGCACACAGGTTACGTTTCTATACCTCATTTGTGTTGCAGATGTTCTCTAAAATTGGGCCACAGGCTTTGCCAGGTACAGCATTCCAAGGGATAATACCTGAAATACCACAGAAAAGAAACCACTAATTTTAGCAATCAACACACACTTTCTGTTCCTCTCATCTTTTCCACCCACTTGCCAGTTGTGTTCCCATTCTGGACATCCGTGCATTGACCAGTACAGCTTTGAGTTGGCAACAGGAATTAAAACAACTCCCTCCAGTTATGCTTTCTCCTCACACTGAGGGCTGCTGCCAAGGCATGTTCTCAGATGTGGTTTTCCCATCTGGCAGCCAAACGGTTGGGTTTTTGCACTTTGGGTCCAGTTGCACACTCTGCCTACTCCCCCACTCAGCACAGAAGAGAGAATCTGCATCTCAGAGGTACTTGGCACCTTTCAGGATAACACACACTAGATGAGGTTCTACTTGAACAAGAAACTACTGTAGAAGGGTGTGAATACAGAGCTAGAGGGAAGAATTACAGGATTTTTTTCTGGTTTAGTTCCAATAGCTAAAAAGCATCAAGTGAACACTGCTACAAGAAAGTTCAGTCTGCTGCACCTCATCTACTCCCAGTTACTTTTCTTACATGATTGAAAGTCTGAAAAGTCAACGGAATCTAGCAGATTTTAAATAACATAAACTTTTAGCCCTATAACAGATGTAAAGCTTAAGCAAAACCCATTTGAATTAAGAGAAACCCAGTTTGTTTCCCCATACAACTTTGCATTTCCACCCAGCTGGTTGGAATTAGCAACTCTATAAGCAGCAGGTCATTGAAATTATCTCAGGATGGCACAGCTTTCAAAAAGATTTTACAGGATTTACTTCCAAGTCAGCTTCTTCTCTGCAACTGCTGTATACAGTTCCAGCCTTTCAGCTACCACTTCTACCCAAAAATGCGAGGAAAGCTCAGTGACACATTGTCTGTTAGGGAGCTGCTCTCTCCCATCATGCACTGAAACCCAAATGGTTTTACTGATCAGGGGAACAATACAGCACAAATACAGCTGCAAAACAACCAGGAGAAACAGGAAGGTGGAGGAGCACATCTCCCTTCACTCCTAGGCTTTGCTGCTGAAGAAAATGTCTTCCCAGCCTCTTGCTGTGAGCTGCTAAAATAGAATGTAAATGTTTAACTGATTGAAGACTTCTTGCTTTTAAAATTAGTATATCTTTTCTTCTACTGGACTTACCTGGACAGGAGAGCAAAGCCAAGCTTTCTTACTTTTTCAACTTTGAATCCATTTTCTCAGCTTTGAATGACTTAGTCCAAAGAAAGAAACATTCCTAGAAAATGCTAGCTAGAATGAAGCCAAAAGTAATGGTGACAAAAGATCTTCTGCACAAGGGAAGCTAAAAAGATTAACTTCAAGAAAAACTCACCTTATGAAATGAAAAGCCTGACCCTATTTTAAGTTATTGTCCCAGTTTCCTTAGGTTTCTGCATGTCATTGGAAAGTAGCATTAATTCATTATTAGTTATGGGCAGACTTTTAATTGCAGGTTTTTGGTTTTTAAACTGAAAGTAATTGTCAGAGCAACATTTAAACATTTACTTCATCTTTAAATGTAAAACAGCTTTCTGAAAGAATATATGCATATAGGTTCAAAACCCACAATCTGGTTATCTATTTCTCAGCACTGTTTCCAAGAAGTTTATTTTGAAGCTGATCTATATTCAAACCTAATATCACAGTATTGGAAACCACTACAAAATCATTTCAGATAAGTGACTTGTCAGTTCAGTGAAATTGATTGCATCTGGAAAGAGATCAGTGTAATGTGAATTAATTAGAAAAGTAATAGCACATTCAGAGATGGAAGATGCTTTTGCATTTGATTCATCTGATAAGGCTGAGACAAAACTACTGAGGAAAGACTGAAGAGAAAGGATAAAGCTTTTAATCAGGATTAAAACGAGTACCATATTGCCTGATGTCCACGCAGATCTGGTCCCCTGGAACCGTCACATTTGTCTGAAAAGATTTGATGACTTCACAAGTTGACCATATGTTATAGAACATAAAGACAGGCACAGCAGAGAAGCCGAAGACCCCGAGCCAGGCCACTCCAAGCACATAGGTGAGGAAAACAAACTGGGCAGAGAAAACACAAACACTTTGTGTTTATTCTTTGAAAAGACTACTTAAATTTTCCTTTAAAATGCTTCAAAATAATCTTTAAGCATACTTTCAGAATTCAAATAAGAAAACATTTGGTTTCCAAGCACACAAAATCAGTATTCTCATTGCTTACAAATACTATGGTAGTTTAAGTGCTACTGAGAAAGTAATTCAGGCATTTCCTTTTTCATCAGCCTGCTTGAGTAAACAGATTGCCCTCATGAAAGAGCAGCTCATTGATTTCTCAAGATTCTCAGCTAAGCAGGGATGCTGGTTGTAGGCTAAAACCAATAAATTCCAACAAAAATCAATTTAAGGGGTTTTTTTAAATTAACTATAATATACTAGCATTTCTGTACAACTTATAAATCAAAACCACACAGTGAATCAATGCTCACAGAGCTCCCCCATACTCCCTGATTTATTGAAATCAATTTGGAATGTAACATTTGAAAATACCTCTTTTTGCAAACATACCATGACTGTTAACAGGAGATCCGAAGGATTCAATTGGTCTAATGAATTACTTCACCTTAGAGAATCATGGATTTGTCCACTGAAATTTGCTGGTTTGGGTTTGCTCTTTTAAAAAAAACTACATTATGTGCATTTTCTTTGGTAAGATTATAAGATGTGGCACTGATTGCTCTGGAAATCTCCAGCTTCCTCCTCCCACGGAGCCCTTTCCCTTTTCCCCTCCTCTTCTAAGTGTTATAGTGAAACAGTAGCTCTGGCATCAGTTCCTAGCTCCCTCCTCCTGGTGAGACTAGGGTTTGGATCCTACTTGGAAGGCGGGGGAATGCTGTTACATCTTCTGTGCTCTCTGTTCACCGTTAGCTGCGGCTGTTCTCTCTTAGCTGTAGGTGGACTGGGAAGGCTTTACTTCCATTGGTGTTCTACTGTCTTACTTAAAACTTATGTGCCAGAGGACAAAAGCAAGGATGGGAAAGGCACTCAAGGGAGAGGATTCTCAGCCAGACCCAGAACCAAGGGACTGAACTAATGCTGCAGTGGTGGAAGTTTGCATCTCCACAGGTTTTTTCCAGTGTTAGAGCAAAAGCTGAACAACTGGTTAGGTTTCAGCCGACGGGGGTGGTGTGTAGGGAGGTGGAAGCTCTTGCAAAACTATGCCCCATAAAACCCCAGCTAGACTTTAATTTATAGACAACTCAACTGGAATACCCTATTTCATATTAGATAGTGCCTATACCAGACCTGTATGTTTTGTGAGAGAATTGAGAATCCTCTCTTCAGGTTTTGGGAAGGACAAAGTGGACCAGATTAAAGGATTTCTGTAAATACACTACAAATAAAACGTGTGTTTGCATATGTGTATGTGGAAGTGTGCATGAGAGGAAGTGCACAAAGCCTTTAACTCCTAAAATAGCCAGGAAAAAATACACTCACTCTCACATTTAATGTGATAACTGTGGGAAATGGCTATTCTGCATTACCAGAGCCAACACAAACAATTTAGGGAAGATGGAAGTCTGTCTTCCGTAACAACCTTATGCAAGATGGGACTGCCTTTCAGGACTTCGCTCAGCAATGTAACGGAAGGAGAAGAAGTAGAGGAGCTCTTGATCAAAGTGGCAAAAGATCCCTGTATGTCCAAAAGCCAGTTGCCTGTACCCAGCTGCAGTCACTAGTCTGTTAAGTATTTTATCTCCTCACAAACCTTGTTCTAGCCCTAAGGTTTTACACAGCAGCATACAGGCACTTTTCCTGTCACAACCAAACATTGATGCATCTTACCAGAGCTCTAAGCCATTACTCAGATGGCAAATTCTCTCCTTCATTGTGTGGACAAACATGGACCAACATGAAAACACGTTTTTCTCCTGTATTTCTATGTGTCACACTGGTGTTTGTAGAAGCAGCTGACAATCATGTGCCTGCAACTACTCAACTGCACAAGCAATTGTCTGCACTGATGAGATGCATGGATGTGTATGGTTCTACTTTATTTTGGATCTTTTGAAAACACTGCTTTAGATCTAATTTGGTCCTTGGTGAAGACCATACTTGCTAGAAAAAACCCAAGCAAATAGCTGCTTAACTGGAAAATTATCAGATGCCTTATTTTTATTAGCTCTTGAAAAATTCAGTAAATACCCAACAGCACAGTGGAAAATTGCTAACTCTCCTGAAAATAAACATGCATTTCTTTTGTATTTAACCAGCTGAAAGTACATATTTTTTAAGTACAGGATATAGACTGTATATTAAAATGCAACAATCACATCAAAAGCCTCTTCTCTTTTCACCCACACTTTCCCGTGGGCGATCTGTCATACTGCTTAGCTTCCTCCATAACTACGAGCTTTGAATTCAGATTTTCAGTAATAGCTTTGAAATCTTCTCTCAGAAACATAGTTATGGCTGTTCTTGCAGAGTGTGCCCTTGGGGACAACGTGGGTGAGAATCTGAAGTTTTATTTTTAGTTAAACTTTGCTTACAATTTTGTTCAAATACAGAAGTATACTGAAGAGAATATGGCTGGTAACTTTAGGGCTCTAAGTGTTTTGGCTTTGTGAAAAAGCCTCACTATTCTATCTGTCTGCCTTTTGCCATCTGCAAATCAATACTTGATTCAAGTGCAAAGATGTTGCGAAGCTTCATTCATTCATTACTGTTTGTTGAAGGATCCAGACACTCAAGCACAATTGACTATGGAAGTCAGAGCCATTACAGTTTGGTATTTAAATAGCTCTGCAAACCACAGCCATTTTACAGCCTGCCTTTAAGCATCACTCAAGTGTTCCATGTTTAAAAGCACAAATTTAATTTTGGCTCACACTTAAGTATTTTAAAATTAGCAGTCTCCCCAGTTTAGTTTATACCAGTGGGTTCAGGTTTATGACAGGGGAGGCCATGGCAGCCCCCAGCCAGCCCATCTACAGCATTTTGATTTGACCAAGCACCCTTGAAGTTCAAAGAAGAACCACGACGTGGATTGACCCTGACCACCCACAAGGAGTTAAACAAAGAAGGCAGCAATATTCTATTGTTCAAAACCCAGGAGTCAAACCAAGCCCAAGGTTTTAGCTAGCAAAGACTGCTGTCCCATTTCTGATCCCACTCACCATTCCACTGATGCAGCGGCCACAGGCTGTCGTTTTAAACTCTCCATGCAGCTCCTTCACAGCACTTGTTGTATAAAAACCTTCTGCCAAAAGGATTATTCCATATAAGAAGAAAAATGATGCAATGCCATAAATTACATACTGCATTAGCTGAATTCTAAAATGGAAAAGAAAAAATGATACAATTAGATTTCAGTCCTATAAAAACAAAGTCAGTCCTCTCAAATTATAATAAATGAGAACAACTCCTAGAAACAAAGTTCAAGGCTCCTTAGCATTTTAAGCAAGCAGACTGCAGGAAAACACTGGTAAGACTGTGCCCCTTCCCAGGTAAGCGATCCTGATGTGCTTTAGTCCTGCACCCACCCGAGCATCCCCTGTTGGTGCTGCAGTCCTTACATTGACTGGTGTTAGTTGCCAGGTTAAAGCTGCAATTTCACACCTCCACTATGGAGGTTTTCTTTTTCTTCTTACTGATCCTGACACCTAACTTGGGAATGTCTGACAGGGACAAAGCAGGGCCTTGAAATGGCAAAGCATGGAGCCAAACCCCTGACTGAACTACCAGGCCCTGTGGTCGTTCCTTCGGCTTAGGGAAAGGAAGCAGTCCCTGAAGTTCATCATTTCCACCTGTGAAATCCAATTAACTTAAGTTTGCAAAAATTTCTAAACTCAGCAATACTTGTCTGATATAAAACTCAGCAAACAGCAGTGACTTCTCCTGAGGCTGCTCTACAGCCTGGGAGGGTAGCTCCAAGAGAGCTGGTAGTTTCAGTGCTTTAAGTCACAGCAATGCTGAGTGCCTCAAAATGTTAAAAAAATTCTTAAAAAATGAAAGAGCTATTTAGGAAATGCTTCCACTTTAGGTATACTGGAACCACTTAGAGGAAGATCATCTCAGGGCACATGGTATAAGCACTTCCCTCAGATGGTATTTGAGAAGTTCTTGACTCCTTAAACATCTACCATCTGCAATGACATTCTAACAGTATTTTTCCTTTAGCTAAAAGAGGTAGATGGAAAGAATGATTTCTAAATATTATCAATCAGATTCTGTATCTGAAGCTAATTGTTTTGGAGGACCAGAATGGCAGATCTTCTATACAACACTTCTGGTCTCCAAAAGTCCTATTTCATTATTAGCATGATTTCCCCGGAACTTCTTAAAAGGAATTTGATTGTTGGAATGGTTATTTTGGATGAAGCTATTCAGAGAACCAAGAGGTTAATTTTATACATCCTCACTACCAGTTTTCTGAGGATAACTATGTTTTCCTCAGATTTTTTTTCCAGTTCTTGCCACTCTCCACTACGTAGCTGCTGGCATAGATCTCCAAAGAGCATCTGAATGTTTTAGCTTAAAGAAAAATGATGACTACCATTTATATAGTTAAATGTTACCCTTGTATCAAAATAGGATATTGTTCATTTAAAATTTTATGTGGGAAGTGTTATCTTTGTTTTCCAAACTGATTAAAAATAACAGGATACATCTGTTTCACCTGTGCTGTAAAGCACAAAAAAATTAACTCAGGATTTCAGAGAGTATAGAAGTCATTTCACCATCATTAATAGTCCAGAAGAGACTCAATGCATGCTACCAGAAATTAGTAATAGGAAAACTGGTTAAAAAGTCTATCCCATAGGGTGTCTTACTCATGTCTTTTTCTTTTTTTTTTTTCTTAATGCCTCTGTAGCCTGAAATTATTTGCCCCTTTCTAACACTTCTTCTCCCTTGCCACCCACTTCACTCAGAGCTGAGCCCTGAGCTGCTTTGGTAGGAATTATGCATTTCCCCAGCTGCTGGTGCTGACAAGACAAGAAACATTGTCAACAACTCTCCAAAACCTAAAACTTGCTGCCTGTTACTGCTGCTTTTGCAATTTCTTCTATTTTGCTCAAATGGAGACTGATGCAAGCACAGGGTGTTTTGTTACCCAGTTGCTGAAGAACAGCTGTTTACATTTTTTACTAAATGTTGTGTCTAAACTGCAGGGCCCTGGTGGCTCATGCCCTGGAGCTGGGGATGCACTGCCTGGCCACACCCAGGGACTGAGCGTGTCCAGTGCTGGGAGGTGGGACCCCACCGGGGAGCAGTCCCAGAGCAGGTCTGGGCACAGAGTGTCCTGGGGAGAGGGGAATCCCCGAAATGGTGCTGTGGGACTGGCACCAGTGCTCAGAGGGCATGCAGCAAACTGGCAGGTCTATGCCTGCAAGCGTATAAAGGGAGTCAGTGACAAGAGAAATCAAAAAGAAAATAAGAATTAAGTGTGCTGCATATGGTCCTGATACCAGAGCCTTCAAATATCACCCTAAAAGCCGTGTCCTGCTTGCTGCCCGTGCACCCCTGCATGTGCCATGCCCACTGTGCTTGTCACAGGGCCCCTCATCACAGCACGCACAGCTGGGCTGGCTGCCGGACATGGGACCCAAGGCAGCACTCCAGGCCTTCCTCTGGCCTCAAGAAGCCTTGGGAACATAAAAGACCCAAGTATTTCACCAGTGGTTATGTCCAAAGGCTACATTTGCAGATCTTTCCAGTTTTTTTCTCTCTCTTTTTTTCTCATATAATCCAGCTTCTACTGACGAGGGACAGACAGAACCATGCTTCCCTGTTATTCCTGACATCCCTTCCAACTTAATGTCACCAACAAAAACTAAAACTACTCTCAAAATAAAATTGCTACTCCTTGTTCTGTTACAGCAGACCCTGGTAAAAGTCCCTCTTCAGCTCTCTTGTAGGTCCCTTTAGGTGTTGAAAGGCTGCTGTAAAATCTCCCCAGAGCCTTCTCTTCTCCAGGCTGAAAAGCCCAAGCTCTCTCAGCCTGTCTTCATGGGAGAGGTGTTCTAGCCCTCGGATAATCTTTGTGGCCTCCTTTGGACTGGCTCCAGCAGGTCAATGTCTTTCCTGTGTTGAGGACCCCAGAGCTGGATGCAGCACTGCAGGTGGGGTCTCACCAGAGCAGAGGGGCAGAATCCCCTCCCTCGCCCTGCTGGTCAATGCTGCTTTTGATGCAGCCCAGGATATAATTGGCTTCCTGGGCTGCAAGTATGTATTTCCAACTTCATGTTCAGCTTTTCATCCAACAGCACCCCCAAGTCCTTCTTGGCAGGGGTGCTCTCAATCCCTTCATCTGTCAGCATGTATTGATACTGGGCATTGCCCCTGCCCATGTGCAGCACCTTACACTTGCCCCTGGTGAACATCATGAGGTTCACACAGTCCCACTCCTCAAGGCTTTCAAGGTCCCTCTGGATGGTATCCTTTCTCTCAGGTAAGCAAACTGCACCTCTCAGCTTGGGTGTCATCTGCAAAGCAGCTGAGGATGCACTCAATTCCACTGTCTATGATACTGATGAAGATATTAAATAATACTGGTCCCAATACAAACAGGCGTACCAGGATACACGCTTTGGTTCTTGGTATGCGAGCACCAATAAATGACTGAGTGCCGTTACAAAAACAAGCAACCTGATACTCAGGCGTGGAGACTGAGGTTTGAATCCATCTCTACTCATTTAGCATGAGGGCATTATGATGAATAGTGGGAATGGGAGGCATACTTACACTTCACTCAGCAAAGCATGGTCACTGGCAGTCGTGGAGAAGTGCTGCTCGAGGATAGACACAGTTCCCGTGAGCGCCACGTGGCCACAGCCACAAAACAACGCTACCCCCGAGAAGCAGAGAATGGTTGCCACGAGCGAAGCATATGGCACTCCTCCTAGGCACTTAATGCAACATTCAAAGCAACCTAAGCAGAAGAGAGAAAGCAAAAGAAACGTCATGAGCAAAAAGCAAATTATGAGGAAAAGAATATTCGTCCTCCACTTGGTAAAAGCCACAGGGAATAAAAGGCCCAGGCATTGACATGCTAAGCAAAAAATCTATAGGTGGTACAAGACAGCATCACCCTCTAAAGCAGTGACCTACAGATCTGTTGGTATGGACTCAAAGCCCAGAAAGTGGGCTGAGTGCTCCTGTCTTTACAGGATCAAGAGGAGATCGATGAGACAGCCTATGAAATGGAAAAAGCAAAAAAATCACTGTCTGAAGTGATCCATCGCAATTCAGCTGCTCGTCCAGAGCTCACCGTGTTTCAGCATTACTAATGGCAGGAGCACCAGCTATGATGGCAACACTCGGGGAGCCAGAGTGGCAAATACTCAAGACAATATGGCATTTTGGAAAAGTAGGAGATATTTTGCCCTTTTATTGGAAGATGAATAAATTTAGGTCTGCAAAACTTAACTACCCTACACTCTCCCAGTACTCTCATTATCTTTTTATATAAATTCATAGGAGGTTACAGGGATACAGATACTTTAACGACAGAAAGATTGAATGGGGTCCAAAGAGTAACAATTTTTGTCGAGGGCAGCTGTATGAAGCTGTATTACACAGACAATACATTTCCAGCTTTTCACAGGATACACTGGATTTACAGTGATCCCTGAATACAGTTTGCAGCAGCGTAATGAACTGAAATGCATTGTTTAACTGGCCTGAGTTACCAAAATACCCCCCCAAAGCTGCTATTTGTATGAACACAGTAATAAGGAGGTTGCAGCTGAATTGCCAGGTTCCTTCCAACTGCGTGGCCTGAAAACCCATCTGCTTACAAAGCTGGGAAATGTAAATCAGAAACAAACACAGCTTTTAACTGTGCTATAATGGTAATGGCAATCCATACCAATTCATTACTTCAGGGTGATGGCATTAAGCTGTCTCCATTAATGTGCATTTCATACAACTGCACAAAACACAAGCCATTAAGACAACGCTTAATGGAGCGGCCAGCATCACACGTCGCAGGACAGCCACTGCTGCTACGGCAAGGCGCTACACGGACAAAGCATTTGAAGGCAAGGAGACAGCTGGCAAATGAGGACATCACATCACATCTTCCCAACCCACAAAATTCCTCACAAAGATCAGCAAGTCTCCAGCCACCACATTAGGCAAGTTTGTTTTTATCCCCCTCCCTTTCCCACTCATGACTGAGTTGCAGAGCAGGCACTTCCGTGAGGCACTGGGGAATAATATGCAACCGATAATTGAAAGATTTCCCATTTCATAAGTGAGGAACTCTTCTTTTAGTGACTAGCAAGTGCCCTAGTCAGGCTTAAGCAGCTATCACCATCAAAATGACTTACGAAACACCACTTCACTAACTGCAGACAAGATTTAATTGTATAGAAACAAGCCTGGGAAGCTTTTATAGTCTACCCACAGCTGGAGTCCACTCAGTAGGAACTATCTTCATGACAAAAATACTGCCAAATGAACAAACAGTGCAGCTCGGCAGTGACAGGCCAAACAAAATCCAAATGCACACTATTAGAGGAAATCATCTCTGGGTTTCATTTTATCACAGAGGTCCAGAGCTGAGTTCAGACACCAGACCTTGCAGAGCAATCCTCTGCTTTGGGGAATCTGCCCGAGAGCAGCTCACACGCAAGAGCAGCCATACACGTGAGGCTGGCTCGCCTCTGCAGCATCTGCTCCCAGGTCAGGCCCAAACCTCCCAGAGTTAATCCAAGAAATGCATGCACCTGGTGCAGGATTAGCCATGAAAGATTATCCAAGAGTAACCACGCTCTGACCCAGCAGACAACACACATGTGGTCACAGCCCAGCACAGAACAAACCACCTTTCGGGCCAGGAGTCTCTAAAGCAGGAGACCCAACGCCTGATCATTGCTCAGTGTGGAGAGGTTGATCACCTAAATCATGCTGATCCCACATACTGCTTTGCAGTAGATCCTATCAAAGTCAGGAAATAAAAACAGCTGGAAGCAAAACCAAGAGACTGACAAGATCCAAAAGAAAAGCTGCTGGTTTCAGAAAATGGGAGCAGCCTGACAAAACTAAAAACTGGTGTAGACTCAGGACTGATGTTTAATACCCCATACCGCCAAGCCAGCTTTCCGGGCCACTGGCAGAACATTTGCCCTGAGGAGTTTGTTGGATCCCTTACCCAAACACATGACAATATCTGCCACTAATCCACAGACCCTTGAACACAAGGCAACAGTGGCAGACCCCCTCTCAGCGACTGGCAGCTGCACAGATTGTCTTTGTGGCCATACTCTTTGTCTTCCTCTGCAGTCCAAGTAAAAAGGCATCACAGAATTTGGGTGGCCTTCATTTTCTCAGTGCAGAACAAAGCCAAGGGACACCTTCAGAGGTGTCTAAAGCAATAAATATTATTTTGGGCACAGAAAACTGCCCAAATGTGGAACTGCAGGAACTACTCACCTTGACCCCAAGCCTAAAGAAGGAATCAGAGAGACTGTGGTACACCTGGAAACAGCACACAGCCAGCTTGCAAGCACATGAAGCATCCCAAACCAGCATGTTTCCAAGAGACAGCATCCATCCATACATAGTCATTCTGCACCCAAATTGACAGCAGAGCTGCACAGCCTCATGCCAGAGGGTAACTATCTGCGGGATACAACCTCATCGCAGTGCTGGGGCTGCCAGACCTCCCCCCCAGATCCCACTGTGAACACTCTTTATGAGCAGATTAAAGCCATGCCTAGCCTAAGCAATACAGCAGATTTTATGATATTAACAGAAGACTAAAACAGTACTGCTAAGAACAGCTTTCAAAACCAGCTACAGTTTGAAGCTCATCAAGAACTACGATACGCTTACCAAGCTTCCCAAAGAAGCACTGAAGCAAAGCAGAGGATTTCTGAAAATAATTAGAAAGCTTTCCAGGAAGCCTTTATGTTCTCTCTCTCTGTAACTCCAAGTCAGCAAGTATCTTCACACAGTACAACTGAAACCCCAGGATGATGTTTGCCTAGCTCATGTTCACAAAATAACTTGCTAATGCTCTGATGACAACTGCAGGCTGAAGGCCTGTGAACTCAAGCTGACAAAAATAAGTAGTATTAAAATAAGTTCAGCTCCAATTTTCTGCTAGTTTTTACTTTCCATATGGCCAAAACACTGAACTGTTCAGCTGTATACCTACTTCCAATGAAACAGTGTAAAACGATTTAAATATGAAACTGTACAGCACAAACACACATCACTGCATCTCCCCTTTCAATGGCCATTTTGTGCAAGGCATCACTAGAACCTTTTGTGCAACTCAGCAGAATAAAAACATTTTTTGTCCTCAGGCTGGCGAGCAGCAGTTGCCATGGAGGCAGGTTAATAACAGCCCAATGATTTGCCCAGAGCTGCCTGTGATCTTGGCTACAGATTTAACACACTCTCAGAAGGAGGCCAGCTAAAACAAAGACTGAGATTATTCTCTAGGGAATGAATGCTATTAAACACACACACACACAAATATTCTTGCTAAAGGACAAAAATAAAGAGAAGAGAAAGAAACAGGAACCGGCTATTCTTTTAAACTCCTGGAAGCTATCAGTCACAGGAAATTGGTAAAGGATGAACCTACATATGTACATAAATCGGCAATTGGTTGCTCAATGTATGAAAACAATTATACAATCTGCCCAGCAGTGTACAGCCTACTGCATATATGCAGGGGCTTAGCCATTCAATTTCCCATGCCAAATGGTGGCTGTGTGGCTAAACCTCCATTGGTACTTTAAGTACAGCTTTAAGATTTAAACTCAGAATGACGAGATAATAGAGAAATAATGGAAAGTGGTCTTAAAATAAAAAAGAAAAAGAGGCAGTTCTTGGACTACCTCATCCTACTAAGGTCAAATCTGTGCTTTGGAAATGACAAAAGACAATGCAATAGGATCAGGTAGCTTCCTTGATTATTCCTAGGGCTTGCTCTAAGAAGATCATACATCATTGAAGCCCAGACTTGAAAAGCTGGGACAGGCAGATGTTCACAAAGCCATGCCTCAAATCAAAGCATGGAAAACATGATGTAAAGAAGGAATATCCACACCTCCTGGACAGAAAACCAGCCTATTGTCTAATGTTCCAAACACCTCCTAGGTTGAACTAGTGCCTCGGTGCATCTCAGGTACTAACCACTGGCCCATAGCCAAGGTCACTATGGAACAAAAAACCAAGGAACCAAGAAAACCTGAAAGGAGCTTTGAAAAGCTTTCCCTTTCAGGGAACTAAACCTCCAGGATCCTGTGGCTGTCTGTCCTGAGTTAGTTCCCACTTTCTCTTCCTTAGAAGTTTGGTTTCTTCCCCTCACATGAAAGGTAAAGCAATGGGCATAATTTTCTCCTCACTGCTTACTTCCTGTAATTGTATAACGCATTTTAAGAAATCCTGGCCTGTCAGACACCAGTCCAGTTAATACATGGCAGAAATTGCACAGCATGTTCCACCACAGAACCACAATCTCTGTTGGCTTCAGCACCACAGCTCTGGGAGCACATGGGGAGGAACTCTTTTAGCAAAAAGAAGGTTGCAAGAAATCCAAGGGAAAAAAAGCACTAGATTACACCTCAAATGAAAGCACTGGAGAACATCTTAAATGTAGCCATCACATATAAATCGAGCTCATTACTACACATCCACAGGAGCCTAGTGTTGGTAGCATTACTCCCAATTCACAAATAAATGTAACAGGACAACTCAGTACTTGATATTCACCTCCTGCTTCCCCAGTGCTGAAGATTACCCAATACCAAGCATGAATAATACCCTTGGAGTCCTAAATCACCATGGATTTTTGTCAGAAAATGAACTTTATGGCAATGAAAGCAAATGCCAATTTTACTGTCTGCCATCCACCGTGTTTTTTTAAATTTCCATTCTGAATGGCTTATGCATGCTAGGATGTACATTTTCCTACCTGCTGCATGATTGGCAGCCATGGGAGAAGCAGTGAGGGATGTGGGAATAGACTGATACCTCAGAAGCAAAACTGGAATTTACTTTCTTCTCTGCATGAGACTAAGCAGTACCTGGCAATAAGATAACTCCTCACATCTGTCACCCACACCTGCAGCCAAGGGTCAGTGGCAACAACACAATAAGATAAAACATTTAACCTTACAAGGGTAAGTTTAAAGCCTGTGACAAATTTCTCTCCACACTTTTGTATGGGTACTAAAATAAAAAGGCTCTGCATTAAATCACATGGAATTCTTTGTCCAAGCTCTATCCTTACCCATTCCTGCTCATCTTAAATTTTGCTGATTTACAAAACATGACACAAGGCTAAAACTGCTGTTACTACTTAGAATAAATGTTCACTCACCACACTTCTGGATTAACATTAAACAGACTAAATAAGTGATGAGCTCAAATACAGAAAATTCTTTCTTCTCCTCCCACAAACCTCTTAAGGCTCTTCCACAGAAAACTTCCTTTCAAGTTCAGTATTTACTAATTTTGCCTTTTTGCCCTATATAAATAGGAAGTTGTGAAATTAACTTCTATGGAATTTAACTCATGAGAGCCAGTAAACTTAATGTAAGTGCACTTTAGTCTAGCCAGACTGATAATCTCCCCACTGTATTTGCATTCCCCTCTTCCAGGGTTGTTAATCAATAACTCCTTCCTGGCCAGCAGAGTCCCTGTGATGGAGGGGACATGACCTTTGGAGAACACAGCCATCAGGGCTGCCACAAAGGATCAGACCTGAAATGCAGCAAGACATCTCTGTTATCCTTCAAAGTGGCCAGCACAAGATGCTACTTTCAAGTAAAAACCTGTGAGATCTGGGGTAGTCTGATCCATCCAGTAAATCTCATCCCAATCTCTACTATTTAAGAGCTACCTGAAGAACAACTAGCTCCTTTCTGAAGGTCATCAGCATTAACTGTAACTTCTCCAGTTAGTCTTGATACAGATACAAGATATTTGGTTTCAGCACTGTCATACAGCTAGTTCCCCTCCTCTGAGAAGGTATTTATTCTCTGTTATCCATTAGATGCTTCCATATTCTTGTGTAGAAGAGACCTAAAAGTCCTTGTTCACACCTCCTGTGCTGGAAACCAACACAGAGAAAGCAGGAGAATTGGTGCACACTAAAAACAAGCACCTCAGAGCCTGAAGGAACCATTATCAGACCCTTTTGCAAATTCACAAAGCACCAAGTATCTCTGTGGCACTGTACGAGTAATGATAATAAGTGGCTCCTGAAATTGTCAGCAAAAATACAGTAAGCACAGGTTTAAAATCCATGCACATTTTTTTCTGCCATGATTAACAAAAAACCCCACAAACAAACAAACAAACAAACAAGAATAAACAAACCAAACAGCCTTTCAGAGGTTATCAATGTTCATCCACAGCAAAAGCTATTTTTTTTTCTCTCACTAAAGAAAAAATGATGTTCAAATTGGAGAAAAGGCTGTTTTACCAAGGCAAGATTTGTTTCTTCTGGATGGTGTTAAATGATGCAGAGAAGACTCTAAGAACAGATAGCAGTAATCGTAACCCTCTTTTTTTTCTCTCCAAATCTCTTTGTCCCAAATCAGCAATTCTTATAGGAAAAAAATTGCACTCCCATTGCAGGAACCAAACCTGTTTCATAAAGACAGATGATCTGAATGGGTTTTTGACATGCCTTATCTAGTTTACCTTCTTCAAATTTAGTGAAATACGCAGACTCCCCATCTATATCATTCCAACATCTGCAAGGCTCATTAAGCTCACAGGTGTTCTGAAGTCATCTTTTTCAGACAGTGAAATCTACTACAAGAGAATAGGAATCACTACATCCATAGTTATTGCAAGTGCCCATCCCAGGTGTTTAGTGTATGAGAGAAAGGAGTCAGACATGCACAGGACGAATGCTGCCGCCCCATGAGATGGTGGGACAAGAGAATTGCTCTTGTCAAGCTTTATTGCTTTTGGACAAAGGTCAGGCAGAATTTTATTTTAATTCATGTCTTCTCCGTTTTACTTTTGGCCCATGAAACAGTGGAATCCACAGCAGAAGAAAAATATCTAATTTATATTTTGGAAAAGGCCTTATTTCAAACAGGTTTCAGTGGGAATTCTTGAGGAGGGACATTTCTTAGCCTTAAGCTACTTCTGCAGGAAAAAAAATAAGCTGGTGATTAAAAAAAAAAGAGACTTCTCATGTAAGGGGCAGATCAGGCACTATTGATACAAGCTTTGGCGTTATTTCTCCTGGAGACTTGTTCTAGTATTTTACTATCCAAAATAACCCTCGGGATTCAGTGCAGCCTGAGGATGTGGAAGCGCTCACTGGCACGCAGAGCTCCAAGTTCAAACACATTGCACCAGCCAAGGCAGCTGCTGCTCCAAACTGGGGCTGTAACTCTCAGCTGACACATCAACAACTCACTGCTCCACAGGCCTGAAGACCCTCCTTCCTTTCTGCCTTCGCCCTGACCTCCCTCCCCTCGCTTCCCTTATTTTTGTTTCTTTGGAGAAACGCTCAGGAGGGTCAACATGCAGAAACTGCTGCTTCAATAGGTGCCAGCCCAGGCACCTATTTTTGGACAAACTCAAGGTAGAGAGGTAAAAGAGATGAAGCAATGGGCAGACTGCCAAAGATATCCAAATGCCTGAAGGTCTAGACAAGCTCAGTGTGGAAATACAAAGGCACCTAAGCATTTCAGTTCCATGGGCAACTTCCACAGCTCTGTGAAAATCTGTAGGGATATTTGGGTTTCCTTGATCCAACCAGCCTCCAGATCCACCTGTAACTTGGCTGACATGATTTTTTAAACCTGACTTTTACTTTAATCAAAGGTGAATATCTTACCTGGAAGACTGGAGTTGAAACTCTTAGCTCCACCTTTCTGCCAGCTGTAACTCACCTCACCCTCCACCAGCCTTCAGCACTCAGCAGGAGAGCAAGACTTTTGCCACACTGGATTTCAGCCACTGCTATCGACCGCTTCCCCAGTTGACTCCTCCCTAAACTATAAAGAAGCAAACAAGAAACACAACCTCTCTCTCCCTAGAGCTGAGGGCCAAAACCAGTGTGTGTCTGTGTGTGGGGGTGTGGGGGTGTGCATATTCCAGCATGGCAGATCTCAGATTCAGAAGGCAAATTCTCAGTTTAAGAGAGAACTGACGATGCAAAGATCTTCCCAGACATTTACCCAACTACGGAACAAGAGGAGTAATAAGAAACCTGAACTGTAACTGCAGAAGTCCTTTGCCCTGCAACAGCTTTCATGCAGATATTTCCCCAGCTGAATCCTCACCACATCATTCCCAAAACTTGAGCTTGTTGCAGCAAAGGAGCAGTAAGGCTGTTTCAGTGAGATACTCCACATTCACATACCCTTATGTGCTCACAGAGCAGCTGAAACACCTCCCAGCATCTGGGGAAGCAAGTTTCAGGGAAAAAAAAAAAAAAGATTCCCATAAAGCAAACAACACCCACCCAACCTGGAATAGTGCCTACAGCTAAGCTTATGTCAAACAACTATTGCAAAGTTTCTCTTTCTAGAGAAAATATGGTACTTTCCTTTCTGGGAAAAAAATTGTTTTAGCATTTTGAAAGGCTCCTTAAGCTTGCAGGTGTTCTGGGGATGTCTTGGCTCCAGCACTGCAGTGAATCTCCCACACTGACTCTTCCCTTGTTGCTCAGTGCTGAATTCAAGCTTAAATTAGGGAAGTGAGATCATGTTGTACATGGAGACCCTGGGAGAAGAGGCGGATGCCATGAGGACTGCCACAGAGGTGTCTCATAGTGATGTCCATTTGGAGGAGACTCCAAGGCACCCAAGAAATCACGTGGCTTATCAAAGCAGCAGAGAGGGTATCTCAGCACAGCAGCCAGTGCCACTCGGCAGTGGGGAGCTGTAGGCCAGTGCTGAGGGGAGGCATCTTATAGCAGGGATTTGTGTCTGGACTGAAGTGACATTTTCCCTCCAATCTAAGGGACGGGAGCAAAGACCAGCATTTTCACAGTGGCTAATCCATCACTGGCAGGTTGGTTTTACTCAGGACCTGTTTGGAGAGGTTTAATTGCTGCCTAAAAGACTTAATTTCTTTAAGTGCAGCCATTTAAAACATCTTCCCTTGAACTGGCATTTCTGGGCTCTGGTGGTGGGGTTTTTTTTACTCCATCAACAAGAACCCTTTCATCCTCAACTCCTCCATGACAGGCACATTTACCTACATGTTAGCTCAGAAAGATTCCCAAGGCAGACTGAAAAGGGTTCAGTTGCCTAAACAAGGGTTTCTAGCACCATTTTAGGTGCCAGACTCCCAGCTGCTGTAACAGAAGGCTGTACATCTCCATGTCCTGGCTCATCTGTGCCGGCACATATGGACATGTCTCATCACTGGGGACAGCTGAAGGGGCCCAAGACCCTGATAACCAGGGTCTAGCCTGCTCCTTCCATGTCCTCCACAGTCCAGGCAGGCAGCATTCATAATCCACAACTCCTTCCTGAAGCATTTCTTTTGTGTATAAAATATCCCACGTGCACTAAAAATGTGAAGTTTGGAAATGTCTTCTGGCAGCGCCAAACCTGTCACTCCGGTAACTTATCTTAAAATATGGTAAAAATGACTATTGATACTGAAGACAGAGATCGTAATTTGTGACCTAAGTATTTGGGGGAAGAAAAGGCCATTTGAAAAACATAAATATTTGAATCCTAAAGCACAAGAGTATGAAAATATAATGTAAAGGGGAAGGATGAGGCAGCAAGCTTTGTTGAATTACTGCCTGCATTGCTATTAAAGTCTCTGATGCGGAGGCAGGCGTCTCCAGCATACAAGCTGTCAAGCAGGCTTCAGTCAATCAGCTCCATGAGAAGAGGATTCTGGATAGAGCTAGCTGCAAAGGCTCTCTCTGAGCATATATATCCCTTGCTGTGCTATCCATCAGTCAGACTGGAATTTTCCAATGCCATCAATCATAGGCTTGATTTCAGGTGCCTTTTTGAGATGCTTCAAAACTTAATTCCCCCACAGACCCTTAAAATAAAGCTTCAGGAAAACTATATAGGAGCTTCTTGAGGTCTCAAGCTAGACAGCAAAAGGACACGCATGTAGAATCACCAAACCATTTTTACAGCTTCACCTGAAATCCTCCTTTAGACTCTGACACAGGCACTTAGTGCCTCTAACAAGGGGAAAAATGCAAACCAAACCACAGAATGATGTCTAGGAAGCATATTGTAGGATACCAGTAAGTCAGATGTGCTGTCACTGCTTTAGTGTCATTTCTGCATTTGTGGTGATGAGTCTGATAGATTCATCCACATAAACCCCCATACTATTTCATCTCATCTGTAAACAGTTTTGAAGCAATTGGGAGCACAGTTAAAAGGAAGCTGTCCCTCACTACCCATTTTTGTCTTTCAAGCATTAACAATGAAATTCAAATTTATGTCAAGTATTCATACAAAAGAAGTAGACTCCTTACAGCCTTAACAAACAAAACAAGAAAAACAGAGGAACGTTTATCTTAAATTGTTAGGACTACTGCAAAGCATTAAGTTTATGCTACTACGATTTCTGAACTCTTTATTTCCCTTTCACCCAGCCCTTTATTTACCTTGAATCCCCAAAGGACTAATATTGCCTCTCAATGCTGGCACATGATGGTACCGGTGTGGCCTTGAACTCCTGTACATCCAGTGGTACCTGCCAATTTCCATTTCTGGTCTGGTGATCACTGCCAATTTTAGGTGGTAAAAAGTCAGTGTCACCAGCAAGTTTTAGTTCAGTACTTTCAGTCATTTAACTTTAAAAACAAGAGCCCAAAAAAACACACTGTAGTTTCAGAACTGAGAAAACATAACCTTACAGACTAAGGGAGAGATTAGGAGGGATGATCAACAGGGAAATGCTCACACAAGTGTTAAGAAAGGTTGAATAGCTGAAAGTCCACCTAGGATTTGAGTTAAAACACATAAGGAAGGGCTTTCTATTCCTTACCCCCACCCACTCTAATGTCTCCCTCTCTTTGTCCATGACAAAAAGCTCTGCTCCAGAAGTAAAGGAAGGTAAAGTCATAGAAAATCACATTACCTGTTTTTAAAAAAGACTCTAATGCTGTCAAAGAAAAGGATTATTGCTTTATGTCAAGGTAGGGCAAACGCAAAGGTTTGCTCTGATACTTTCTTACATTAAAAAAATAAAAGTTTCTGGGCTTTATTTCACATAGGCTCTGCTCACATCCAAAAATCCAGACCAAGTGTGTTAAAAACTATTTATTCCAGGTTCATGACCAAGAAGAGCAGTCCTGCTTCTCCTTGTCTTTTCAGAGGAAGCCCAGCAACAAGACCCCACATGCGGTAACTCACCTCACCCACTCACACACACTTTGCACACTCATTGGCACAGGCTTTCTGTGCCCCTGATAGAGGCCACTGGGGAAACAGCATCGAACCACTTTTGAGCCTACATGTCCCCCACTGGTACCCCTATGGCCTTGTCAAAGCTGTCAGGGTGAGACAGCTTTTATTCCAAATGCACCAGAGTCCCCCTCTGCAGTGGCTAAATGAGAAAGCAACCATCATTTCTGGCTGAAGCAAATCCAATTCAGCAGCGTTTGGGCACGTGGAGAAAGCGAAGGTTGTGAGGATGAAAACCCCATCTACTGTAGACTAGATTAGAGACAAATTTCAGGGGGTAGGAGAAGTAGAAATGCCATAAATTTCTAGCCTGTGAGGGGCTCGGAAGGTCCTGGACCTGGTCCCTCTCTCATGTGGTTTTGCTGCTTGTGCAATGAGGAGTTTGGCACAGCCCTATTTGCATACGTCAAGAAGACAAAAAAAAACTTGGCCTTGAATCCAAATGTTGGAACTGGAGATTTAAACCAAGAATTTGTTCATCTTCTTTATCAGCAAATGAACTCCAATACTAAAAGAGTCTTTTGGGTTTTGTACACAGATTTAGTATCAATAGCTCTCTAAAGGATACTTTGTGGCTTGGTAATTTTCCCCTCTCTCCATCTCACACACAAACCAGCAAGCAGGTATCAGTAAACCTTCCACAGAAGACATTATTCCATGTTGTATGGCTTACTCTTCCTCTTAGGAAAGACAAGTTCCACATCTTATGAGCATAACAAAATTCAAAATGTGTTGAAAGTACTGTTCCAAAATGACTGCACACTCTCAGGATGATATAATCTCCTGCTGCTCAGAGAGGAACAATCCTGCTTGTGAGATCACAAGGAATGCCATAATAATTGAATTGGATACAAAATGGAAAACAAAATTCTTCGCTAGTACTGCATACCTCCTCTCCTCTGCCTTCCCAATGTCTGCTCCCTGCCTTTTTGGAGCTACTTACTGGACACTGGTAAAAGATTCAGACTTAAAAAAAAAAAAAAATTAAAAATAACCAGATGCAAAGACTTCAAAAAAGAAAAGAATTCTTCATTTGCACTGCAGCAGCATCTAAATAAAACCTTCGACATCAAGATTTTATCTTATTAGCTTGAACCCACAGTTTGAGACCTCTCCTGCAGTGGCCACAAAAAGCACTTGTTCAGAGCAGCAGAGCAGGCAGCTCCTTTTCTCCCTTAGCCTGGAGGAACGCTGAAGTCACCTGTCTGCTGCCATACAAATAGCAAACCCTGAAACACAGAGACAGCATGTAAACTTTGTAGCATCATTTCTGTAAATGAAAATATTCTGTGGAGTTGGTTTCTTTAATTAGCAGTTTCTGGTTTTGCAGTAACAGGGCTCCTTTCATTAGGAGGCAGTTCAAACTCCATAAGGAATCTCAGTTTTTCCACTGCTCTGCAAAGAGCCACTTAGCAATGGCTGTTTGGTAACCCTTAGTGCATGCCTGGCACGACCTCTGAAAATGAAGAGAATCTCTGGGTGACTTTGCTGGGACCCACCCAGGCCCACTCATGTAAAATCAACACCAGGTCAAAAGCTCCCCAGGCTTCAGTGGCATAACAACTACTGCACACAGTCCGTACCCACTGGAATTTAACTCTGTACCCCAAATAGTTGGGAAAGGAAACAGGCTTAAATGGCTTCTTGACCTTTTGATTTTTGAGGAACTAACTGCATTAATTGCATTCCCTGGTCTAGGTTACAATACCCTTCACCCACAGCCAAGCTCCCAGGGCTCGAAGCCTCCTGTCAGAACCAGGTTGTCCTCAATCCTGCACAGACACAGCAGCTACAGAACTGACAATGTTTTCATGTCACACCACGCAGGCACATGGATGGCGACTGTGGTGTTCAATATTCATTGGGATGAATCATCTTGCACGCCCGTAATAAAAATTCACAGTGCTCAACATCCTCATGCTCGCTGCCTTTATCATACAATTTTAGAGGAAACACACAGTTTCGACATTTATCTGTCTCAGCTGATGAAGCAGTCCATGGAAGCAAAGAGAGGGTGTTGTTTCATCATTGATGGTCTGGTGATGAATACTAGACAAAGAGTAAGGCTGGCCAGAAAATGGGGAAGGGTCAGAGTAACTGAAGAAGACCTTCCCCCCCTCTTTGCTCCCCTCTTTAGCCCCTTTTCTCCTGCTGCAAAATCCACTGTGCACATACAGTGCCATCTGGGTTTCCCCCACCCCCCGTTACCATATCCCATGGCACATATGTCTAGGTTTTCTGCTTTCACGAGGTTGTTCAGATCAGTAGAAGTACATTTTCCGAGTATTTTTCAACCCCCTCCTATTTAGAAACCAAATCCTATTCATTAAAACCTAAATCACTAAGCCTGCCAAATTATTATCCCCAGAATATCGCGTGTCCCAGATTCTCCCTGGGCTGGACCTCTCTTCCTACAGTCGTATTCTTCAGGGACTTAGAGTAGTTATTGTTGTCAGTGGATCTGAAACACTAATCAACTGCTTAAAATGGGGAAAAATATGCAGCATGCTAAAAATCTTTGAATGGCTTGACAGCTCTGATACCACTGTGTGAGTCTACCATTAAGTGGGTACCTTTGAAATTTTGGTTGATGATCATAACACATATTTTAAAAAAGACTTTTTTTTTTTCCAATTTGTTGCAATGAAAAATACATCTGTGATGTATCAAAATGTTATAAGCTCACTGTGTAAAAATAACTTTCCTAAAAGTGAAATAGACTGCACGGCAATCCATTCCTTTCTCACGTGTTTAAATAAAGCTGCAAAGTGAGACAACTGTACAACTGTGTGCAATAGTGTAAGAGAAGAAAAGTATTTTCTTTATATTTTGACTAGTATATACTTACCTATTTAGAGCTTAAAAGCTGAAACATGGCTTCATATACCATGAAAATAATAAAGCTCACAGCTATTACTGAGCACGAGGTCTTCTTTTATCAAGAGCACATAAGCAGGGAAGAGCCAATTAAAAGGGACCTTTAGTACAGCTGCTCAAATTGGTCTCCATTATTCCTCAGCACAGCATAGGCAATTTGATCATCATATGCATTCATATGGAGAAACTACATTCTAGTATCATGGTTTTCTTCCATCCCATGTGTAATTGGTGAATTCACCATGGTCATCCACAGTTGGGGTTTATTTTCTTTTTTTTTTTTTCTTTTTCTTTTTTTTTTAGTTTTGCAACTTGGTAGTATTTCTCACAGTTAAATGAAAAGGGAAACTTCTTGTCTCTGTTAATGTGTATCAGGATCTATATCCTTCACTGCTGATGCAAAACGGCATTTCGTTTTTCTTATTTATTCCACCTCAGTAAATCTGCCTGCCCAGTCCTCACATTTTGATTTAATTTAATGCCTGCAAGATAAACCCTGTCATTTGTAATAATTTGTAAACCTTCATCTTTAAAATGCATCCAATCTGTCCTGCAGCCCTGCAAAGTATCTGCTAAACATTTTGCTTCAGCTTTCATGGTGTTCTCTGATAAGGGCTGCTGATACACAGCATAAAGCTGACTTATTTCTTATCTCCATCAACATGGGGGTTGTTCCAATTCCAATTAAAAAAACTGGGGCAGCAGCCACTCATCTGGGCGCAGAGAAACAAATGTCAGATAAACACTGAATCCATCAGCTGCGTAGAATCACTGCCTGAATCAGGCAGGGGATTCATGAAAATAGTTAAAAGATAGAGCGGGAATTCTACATGGTTTAGCAAACTTTAAGAATCTAAATAATTTTCAATCATTTTAATTTATCAATCAGTAATTATTCATTCATAAAGCACATTAGCTTGTGCAAATTGTCTCAGCTAAATTGCAGTCCAAAATATCTGGCCGTCCACGTTTGCCACAGAGATGGGAAACACAAACCAATACCTGTGTGGCACCACCACTCACATATGACTGCTTCAGGTGCTCAGACTGAAAACAGACCTCACTGCTCATGCCAAGTGCTCTGGAAGCATTGCTCTCCAGTGTTCTCCCAAGTACTGGGAGCCCTGTACACAGACAGCATGTAGTCCTAGCCCAACTTCCTCCAAGTATTTATTCCACAAAACGGCAGTACATCATCAAGAAGGTCCTCGCATTGAAAACACACCCCAGAAACATGTAGTTTGAAATTCTGGTAAAGGGAAAAAACCTCTTATAGCTTAAAAGTACAATTTGCTATTAGTTAAATGCAGATACTTCCCCCAGAACCTGGCAGTGAAAAGCATACTGAGTGTGAACCTGAATACCCAAAGCAGAATGCTCATGATCTTCCCTTGCTCAGTCTTAGCAATAGCAGCATCTCCCAAACCCCTTCAGATGATGGTTTATCTCCTTAGGCTTTACAATTAATTTCTAGAAGGAAGAGTTAAAAGACCCTATGATAGCCCTTCAATCGCTTCAAGCTGTGGCAGTCGCCTTGAAATCACTGGATCTAGGGCATCTCATAAAGGATGGCCATTACCAAGTCCAGGTGGGATCCTAGAGGGAGAAGTAAATGTTGCAAGGCTGGCAAGCATGTGAGGCATAACAACTAAGAGATCTGGTCCAGAGAGTAAACGGAGGAGTCATCTTCTGTTTTATACCCCAAAATGAAGCAGCAGCATTTCCCTGCAGGTTTCTTTACACAGAGAAAAAGCCAATTTTCCTCCATGGGAGCTGCCGGTGAAAGAGCCCTTTTGAAAAATTCTGACATTTGAGAGGTACCTGATGCCTGCTGAGCCCATCTGAAAACCCAACTGGACTTGACAGATTTAGCACTTTGGAAAATCTGCCCCTCAAAACCAAATACATCTCCTCCACGACCACTTCACAGCAGTAACTTTGCAGGGGGATCTGGTCTATTTGTTTTGCTATAGAAATTAGGGGTAGGACTGTTTCAGCTTTCTGCATTTTATTTGCTGTGAAACATATTGAGAATTTAAGTGAATAGAAATGCAGAGCGTAATGTGAGAGACCATGTGTTACTTTCAGGAATCGGAGAACTGGCAAGAACAAAGCCTGCAACTGTTACATACATACACCTGTGTAACAGATCCAAAGCACAAAATTATCACAGGAAAAGCTAGGAAATGGTGGTAACATTGGGATAGGAGGCTCCCTTGCTTGCATTCGATGACAGCAACAAATCAACCACCTTGACTTGGAAGCAGATTTACTGTTCTACACATTGTGCTTTCATCCTTGCCAAAACAAAAGGGAAGCCATAAACTCATCATAAACACACTCAGCAACACATTTTGTTTTGCACAGCTGCTAATGCATACAGATAACTTTCTTTAGTGTTTATTGTAACATGAATTCCATCGGTTTAAAAGGAGCTCATCAATCAGAAGAAAGAATTGCTTTTTTTTTTGAAGAATGATCAGTTCAAGGCAGTTTTGTAGTCAATCTATCCAGGACATTTTGTACATTAATTACTCAAAATCTGCAGTGAGGTGGGTTATTGTCCACATACACTATTGGCTTTCAGAGTTTAATCTCTCATCAGTGGACCTCCTTTTGTGAAATCCCTAAGGGATTATGTAGTACTATGTCTAATCACTTGACAAATTTCATTTACTTGAAACTGAAGCTCATTTTATATGAAGTGTGTAGCAGGAGTCAGATTCAAAGTAGGAAAGCAAAATCTGTTACTGGACAGTGCCGGGATTTATCATGTTTATATCTGAACTGCTTAACAATCGATGAAAGAATTCTGCTTGGGGAAATGCATTAGTTGTTTATCATCTGCTTAAGCCTATGAGATACTCAGATGAGATACTCAGATGCTTATAAACGATACACAGCAGGTTAAAAAAATATGACTCAAGTAAAAACACAGAGGAAATTTTAAATAATTTTGTTACTGTTGTATCATTCAGAAAAAAAAAAAAAAAAGCAGAGTAGTCTGCTACGCTGAAGAGGAACGGCTATTTGACATAAATTACATGACACAGAAACAAAATATCCCTTGCTCGTTGAATTTACGCTCTGAAGTTCAACACTCCAGACCAAACAGAATCACCTGTGAAGCTGGGATGGATGAAGCACCTCTCTTTCTGCGCTGCCATCTCCCTACCACAGAACCATTACCATGGAATTTTTCTCTCCGTTAAGCAGCAATTCTCAGTGATTAACACATCCTGAAATCTAATGTTGCAAAACTCACTGCACTGTTGCCCCTTATCATAGTGCAGGCAGATCTCTACTAAAGTGCAATTTGCCAGATGACACCATAGAAAAGGAATTTTAAAAATAAGAGTAGCATTTGGCATCAAGCTCACTACACGAAGGTTGTGTGACATTATAATCTATTATATGTTGTTATAACCTAGGTCTCCCACACTGCATTGCAAAGCCTTGCTACATGGCTAGTCTCGATGAAAACACCAGATTACGGCTCTGAAAACAACATGCAAACACACAGGCACACGCTACCTCTGTAAACCAAATCAACCAAAATCTGTCAAAGACGCAGCAATAACAAGACTTCTTTAGCAAGCATCATTTCGGGTAGGGTTAGGACAGATTCAGAGCAAATACAGACGCAGACAGAAAGGTTGATGCTCTATTAATTTGTTGTCAAGCCATGCAGGAAAGGACGGCTGAAAGCCCGAAGATGCAGTAATGATTGTTTAAGAGCTATTTGAAAAAGTGACAAAACTGGCCTAAACCTCTTTAAGCCCCCTGAATGAAAAGATTTAAACAGGCTATTGTTAGACCCCTGGGTACCTTTTTTCTCTTGGCTTTGTTCTGCATTTTCCTCCGCTGCAGTTTCCATGGCTGGCTTCATACCATCCACCAAAAATGCCGCCCCCCCTCCCCCCCCAGCAAGCACTTTTTCTCTTCGCCTCCTTTCTCACTCCCTTCCGTCTCCTATTTACAGCAGCGGTGATTGAGCGGCTCTGTTCTCCCCTACAGTAGATTACAGTCCTTTCCAAAATGCCAGAAAAGTCTTGTCAGCTTCAATTTCGCTCCGCTGACTGGTCCACGAGGAGCTGTGCCAGCTCGCTCAGCTATACGTCACCACGGTCCCCAGCTATAAAATAGCCATCCTGAGGCTCGGCTTGCCACACCGTGGGGACCAGCATCACCCGCTCGCGCCCCCTTCCTCCTGCCCTCCGCTCTTCCCCTCTTTCCCCGTCTCCCAACAAATGCTAATCAATTCTCCGGGCAGTGAATGGATTGGTGACATCGGGAGGGGAGATACAAGGGAGAAAGAAAGGAGCCCCCGGCCGCCGTGGGGTGAGCCCCCCGGCCGCCGTCTCTAAGGGGAGTGCACGCCGGCATACAATCACAAGGCTCTCTTTCCCATGGGACCTTGTTATTATGCTTTGCATTTTGATTTATTCCACATGCCCTCTGCTCTTTCAAGGGGTGGGGGGTGATGGGTCTGTTCTCTCTGTTTGCTTTCTTTGCCGAGAGTTCCGCTCACCCACGGCAAAAGACTGTGAGAGAAGCATACAAGCAAAAGTAGGCATATATGTATGTACATGGAAATTTAAATTCTTTCTCTGACTCGCAAGTACAATGGACAAAAAAAAAAAAAGAAAAAACAATATCCAAGCAAGGAGACAGGAAGCAAGCTCAAGCGACCTAAAATGCACGTGCAACACTTTAAAGGATAAAATATTTAAGAAAATACAACTTGGGCTTTAAAAGGAGGTCTGCCACTAGAGACCTAAAGCCATGCTTGAGAGTGAGCGAAGAGCTGCTGTTCAGCACGTTTGATCACTCCCCTAAATCCAGACAGACTGCAGCGTGATCATATAAGCTGTACTTGGGAGCAACAAACCCAAGAGATGCCAACGTTGCACTGCATGAGGTGACTTTAGGTGTCCCCAGTCCACTCCCGTGCTGGGGAGCCACAGAGCAGGGCAACACCACATAGGGGTATTGTTCCCCTCCCAAAACCCGGGACAACTGACACATTTAAGGCTGTACAGAGGCTAATTAACCTTGCCTGTCACTTTGCTTGTCTCAATGCCTCACAGTGCAACACACTGCACAGGGCACAAGTGCCCAAAGGCACTCCTTTGTGTGTGTAGGATGGTGGAGCAAGCAGGGAGTAATGGCCTTTGTGGTCCAACCACTGCAGCCAGTTCTGCAGCTCAGAAAGACACCCAGCAGATTCAGCAAATGCTGGGGATGTTAAAACCTACACCCTGCATGTTCCCTAGAACAGATTCAAACAGGAGAGTGGGAAGAGGGAAGCAGTCCAAAGATTTGTAGCTGCAATTTAGTCTCTTCTAGTTGAAGTTACTACACCCACAATTTTGCTGTGCATTTTTATTTCTAGATGCCTAGTGAAAAGCACAAAAGCCCTCAGACCCAACCATTAGAGAAAGTTCCCTTCTCTTTCAAGAAATTAGCGCACAAACCCTCTTCTCTCACCACAGCCAACACAGCTGTTACTTTGCTTTGGGCATTACTGTTTAGACTTCAGGCTTCAGCACAGCTGCCAGGAGGTCTTGGACATACCCTAAGGTTTTGTATCACAGCATCAAAACTTGATGCTGAGCATTTGCTTAAAATGCTTCCTTGGAGTCCAGGAAGAGTCTGCAGTTGAAGCTCCCACTGCAGCAGACCTCTCTGTAAGCAGGATGAAGCTAATCTGTAGATGGCATGAAGTATCCTCAGGAGCCAACATGGGGCAAGGGGTTGGGTTCCTGAAGGTAATCAAATCAGTAGCCACAGCGGAGACCTCAGCCCAGGTGGCAAGGCATATTTCTCCAATCTTCCTCTCCAGTGCTCAGACAGCAATCCATATGCAGATTGAAATCCCTCCCCAGCAAGACCATGCACTGCAAACACACTCCCTGAAAGAATCAGCTGAAAGGTGAAAGCGTGGGTTATGTGTTCATTATATTCTTTTAATCATTACTAAAAGTTGTTGGTATAATGATTATACAAAGAAAAGGTTCTACAAAGAGTGGTTTTTTCCCCCCATTTAACATCAGTAAGACTGAAAATCCAGACCAAATACACCCTCCTTGCTGAAAGTCACACAAATTTTACTCATTGGTCAAAGCAGTTGATTGCTTCTGACATAAAATTCTCTTCTTGGAATGCCTCACTGTGCAGTTGGTACTTCTGTCACAGTCTAGATCTCTTTTTCTTAATGATCTTTGCTTTTAGACTGAAAGGTCTAAAACTTTAAAAGGTTGCAACCTCCCTTCTGACTACCCTAAGTTACAAAAGGCCTGTTCATAACCTAATTCAAGTGGTGTAATATCAGTGCACTTATCAGTATAAATACACAGAAAATACACACATAATCTGGAATTTCCTTTATTTAAACAGAAAATACATTAGGCAGAACCTCTGGTTACAGACTGTCCCTGCAGGAAACCCATGATTGTAGAGCTCCCCTCTTTACCAGTGAGACCTACTCCTTCGAACAGCTGCACACTTTCCTACTGGTGAGCAGAATTTGTTAGGCAGGCTCAGGACTTCAGAGCCAATGTTTCAGAAACCCAAACCTAACAGGCTGGGAGATGATTTCCTCGACCCTACTCCCCAGATAACGCCTTCCCCAAACAGGCAAAGAAAAATCACAATACCAGAATCAACTTAACAAGAACTTGAACCGAAGACTTCAAAAACCATCAAGCCCAACTATTCAAAAGCATTAATTCTACCTACTAAATCATCCTCTGAAAGCTTCAAGTGATACATGAGCGTAAAGTTCTCTCCCCTCCCTTCCTACTATTTTCTGGATTGCTGCAATGTATGATAGGTTTTAAGCACTTATCATCCTAAGTAATTTCTTGATTTTCAAACTTCTGCACCATAATTGGTAAATGCAGCAGATAAAAAAAACTATATGATTTCCTCCAGTGCTAACATGGATGCTGATCTTGTGCTTCAAGCATTAATCTCAGACAGCAAGTTGTCTCATTCAGTGTTCCCTCCCTTAAACAGAGACATCCTTACATCCTTGTCGTAGTATGTGATGAGACTGGGAGACATCAAGTTTATGCCTATGACAACACAGCAAAAGATTAGGCCACAAAGGCAAAAATTGAAAAAAAAAAAAATCTTTTAAGACTGATATTCAGCAAAAACCTGCTTGTACAGACCAGGGTGATTTAGATAGCCAGCAACCAGGGCAAGCAGCTAGTTACATTTGAGGAGTTCATCCCAGCAATTTATTTGCAGAACAAGATAAAAGTAAAAATGAGGAGAGGGGCTGAGCAGTAAGGGTTTCTGCTGCTAAAGCACAGCTCTGAGCCTACTGCCAAAACTCAGGATGAATAGCAGCGGAGGAAAGTATGTGAAGGCACTGCAGACCAAGTCACATTCACTGCAAAATAGTTTTTAAAAAAAGGCCCAAATCTATTTTATCTAGGTTTAAAAAAAACACCCCAAACCACACATTTAATAATTTTGCTCAGTCAATTAAAATAGCACAATTGCAGAAGTTAAAAAATATATTAAAAACCCTATTCTGTTCATGCGCCAGTTCCTTTTGAACATCTATCTTTAATGTCACTGAATCTAGTTTACATTCCTGAAGGCTGAGAATCTCTACCATAAGCTACAGCAAATTCTTCACAAGCTTTCAGGAGATGAATACACACTTGCCATTTCTACAAAGGCTTCACAGAGCTGTAATAAAGAGTGTTCTCACATAGCTGAAGAGCAATTTCAGATTGTCTATGAGATCCAAGACTCAGAAGTTAAAATACAGAGATTGTCTCTCAAACAAGACTGACATTTAGTCCAAACAGCTAATTTTAAAGACAACTTGTAGAATACCTTTTTTTAAAATATGTAAGAGAAAGAACAAATACATATGAAGCCACTTGGTGCAATGTAATTGCTTGTGTTCAGCTTTAAACTAGTTACCAAAGACTTGCTTATAAAACCCAATCCAAATACTTATGCAAAAGCAGGCAAACTTTCCATGTGGATAAAATCAAAGCATAACAACAAGTTTTCAGTTGTGCAGCAGTCATATATCGAACAAGTACTTTAAAAAAAAATTAAAAATTGGGGTCCATTCTTTCAGACATACTAGGTTAGTAGGAAAATGAAATCCAAAATAATTAACAAATAACAGTGGAAAATCCTTGCACTTATACCACAGCATAAAACACAGACATGAGTCTGCACTGCACTTAGGGGTCTCAATGTCCGATTTCTACAAGAAAGAGCAAAAATAAAGGCTTAAGCATGGACAGTGGTTACCTCTGCAGCCAAAGAAAATCACTGAGTTAACCAATGGAGGTAAGTCCAGGAGGGTAAGCAAACCTTAACAGTGTGAAGATGCCAGTTCTGTGACTCCCTTAACAAAGCCTCGTGAAGATGTCGGCGACTGCTGCCAAGCTAAATGCCTGGTGGCAAGCAGCAGGCAAAGGAGATGTCACTCAGCTGTTGGGTTACATACAGTTCTCTGTCCAGCCTGCCTCCTTCCAGCTGGACCACTGCAGTTACAGCCACTGCTGAGAACCAAAGGTAATAAACAGCCCAGATGCAGAACATACACCAACGGGCAACATACAGCTGGAACACAAAGGAAAAAAATATCCCTTAGAAAGTGAATAGATGGTTCTGTACAGCTTTTCCAGTAGCTACGTCTCATCAAGTTCTAGTTTTAAAGACAGCTCAGATTGCAGGGATGTGAAGTCTACCAAAGAAAAAAGCCTGGAGAACTATAATGAAAGTCAAAATGAAAGAAAAAGTTGATGTGTTCTTAAGCAGGTGGGAGCTCCATTTCTGCTCATGAAAGGCAGTCAACAGCACAGAAGGAAATAAGTAATTTTAAAAAGTGCTGGACTTCGTCTAATCTAAGGGCCTTAGTAACATTTTCCTGGGTGTAAGAAACTTGTATTCAAAAGAAAATCTGGGGAAAATAATTCAAAACTCTTGACAGACAAAATACAGGAATCTCAACCATGCCAAAGACTTCTGAGGAAAGGCAATACAAATGACAATAAAATAGGATACATTTGAAACTAAGCTGGAAGCAAAGTCTCCTCTTGCATCCCTCTCCTGTGCGGCTGCCTGAAGCAGCACCATGCTTTTGGCAAGCCAGAAAGATATGCTGACAAACTAGAGCCCATTTAGACTACAGTAGAAAGAGCACAGAGATACAGAAAATGAAAGCAAAGACTTCCTAGCATCTCCCCCAGAAAGAGCTTTCATTAGGCAAGTGTTCAGAGCTCCAGCTCCAATGGCTGTCTTCAGCTTCTACTCCAGCTCCACAATTTTATTGCACAGTTTTCTACAAGTGTACTGCATGGCAGGTTTCAAATGCTTTAACGTTACAATGAGGCAGCCAAACAAGGCTTTGAGCTACCCAATATCCATACATTTTTCTCTTCATCGGTGGCAAGATCCTCACACACATGACTAATACACGAAGCCTTCAACAGTACTTCAAATGCTCCTCCAGAATTTTAAGGGTTATGTTTTTGATTTTGGCACACATAACCACCTTTTCTTGCTCCCTCTATCCGTCACAACTGAGAGGAGATTCTCAGCTATCATGCCTCTGCCTTGTAGTGCAGGAAAATAATATGCTCAAGTCTTTTGTCTTTGTTGCCTTAATTCTGCACCTTGAAGACAATCCAACATACTTTTGCTGTGAACCCGGTTCTCCAGTTCTGTTGTCAAAGCCTACTGCCATCTCAGAAAACTAACTAGAGCTTCTGAATACTTGGACATACTGAAATAACATCCTAGATATTTATGTTGCACTTGCCAGCACTCAAGTAGAAGTGCCTCTTGTACTTGCAGAAGAGCTATTTCTGCCAGCAATTTAGAAGGCAGCAAAGGTATCATTATAACATACTCCTGTTAATACAGCTGTCTCATCTCAAAACACAAGAGCTTGAGACAGGACTGGTATTGGGGGGCTACCTGTTGATTTTTTTTCTCTATCTACAAATAAACCTCACTGAGTTCAGCCTTGACACAAACTTACCTTTTTGCTCCACAAAGTCAGATTTAATCAGACAATCCTCTCTTACCTTTACATCCAGTTCTGATTTTCAAAATTGCCCTCCCACTCTTCGCATAGACTTCAGCATCCCACCTACAATCTCATCTATTCAGTGCTCGTTTTGTTCTTCAGTCTTGGCTTCAGTCCAGTCTTTTCACAAAGCGTGGAAAAAAGCAGGAAAATAAAAAGAAGTGCAAAACCCTACAGCTCCCCAAAAAGAAACCAGGGGCACTCATTATAGAAGGGTACCTCACACTGTGCTGTGTACTGGGGCTACACATGGGGAGGGACAAAGGATGAAGAATCCTCCTAGAATGTCACACAGGGTTCCATGCTTAAACCACAGATGTAGATATGTGTGTGTACACATGCAGAAAACATGTACGTGTGCATATTCATATGTACATGAAGAAAATGCATACAGTTATATACGTGTTTTTACTGAACTGTAAACCATATGAGCACCGTTGGAACCACTGTGAGGAATACATACTAATTTACAGGGTCATGCAATAGGTATTCAGTGTGATCGTGAATGCACAACCATCCCAGTGCTACAGACTGCTGCAGACTCCTTCAGTTCAAGGTTTCAGGGCCAGGAACCAAGTTACCCAAGATCAGACTGGAGTTTGCAACAGAGCTAAACTACACCTTGGGAGCACCATTACCTGTTCATCTCAGTATCCCCCGGCTGAAAAACTGGCCCCACCAGCCCGAGGTTCCGCCATACATTGCTCCTAGACCCACTCATGGATTCTTGGGCAGTTGTGTGTCAACATTTTGAAAAGCCCACCTAACTCAACAGTCAAAATGTTGACATACAAGAAAGCTTCAAAAAAATGATTGGTATGAGGTACTGAAATTCATTGTTTGAAGCTTCAGCACCTTGTAAGTCACGACAACTGTAGCTGTTCCCCCGAGACAGAAAATTCCCATTCCAGTGTAATTAAACTATATTTTGGGAAAGATCCTGGACCAGTCATGCAGCACTGGACTGCCTGTTGAATTGCAAATATAGTTTCTGTTCACACATAAGACACTAGTCATGAAATCCTCAGTTAAGACACTAACGAAAGGGTCCCCAATTAATCATTGTATTCTTTGCAACAGCAGATATCCTCATTAGGAAAGCAGCAGGACATTAACAAGTCCCACGTTAAGAGTGTCCAATTAACTCATCGACTAAATATGTGCCAAGCAACTTCTCCGGTCTAGCTTTTCCAGTCCCCTCTTTCCAGCTGCAGCGATTGGGATCCCAGTCATGTCTAAAGCATTTTCTTTAGCGCTTTGCAGAGCCTTTGAGAGCGCCGCTGGTGAACAACAAACAACGGCCACTAAAGGCCACTAAAGGGTTTCACAGGTCTTTCACTTGCGCCCATAAAAAGCTAAGTGTGCACTCAACGAGTTCAGCACAACTAAGAAAAAAGCCCCACCCCTCTACCTTTACAAACAGGGAACGACTTAACCTGCTAACAACGAGTGTGGTTGGAGCTCCGTCTGGATCATGTCACGCCTCGATTTTTGCCGAACCTCAGCAGTGGGTGATCCTGCATACAAAGTGAGCTCTGAGACAAAAGTGCTATAGGGTGAGTTAAGGACAAAGTGGCAGCTTTCAGCCTCGATTCCCAGATAGACTGTCAAGTAAAATCCCTTGCCAGGGCAGGATTATTCCCTAGAGTATACATTTCCAACACTTTGTCTTGCCTAATTTTCTAAGTGTCTCAAGCTTGGAGCCTTTCAATGTTTCTCGAGAAGAGCCATTCTGTGGCCCGGCAGGTTTTGAGGCTTGGCACAAAGGAGGGCTTGCACAATGGCCAGGGCCCCGCTGCAGTCAGTGCAGAAAGAGCAGCTTCTCCAGAAGGAGCAGGGTCCCTGTCTCTGAAATGGCCTCCGGTCCTGCTGCCTGAAAACCACCCAGACACTCTTTTGAGCTATCCCTAGTTATATCCCCATTTCTGTTTCTTTCCAAACATGACATTCACTTGTTTTAAACAGCTGAAAGGCATCATTTCTGCACTTTGTCATGACTCAGAGTGAAACTCATTTAGCATCTACTTTTCTTCATCTGTTCCTTGTATCATTCCCATCCCATTTTATTTCTGCTCTGGTTTTCAGCACATTTGTAACCATTTCTCTTGCACTCAGAGCTTCCCAAGTGTAAACACTAAGCATTCTCATTATGTGTTTCCTCTGGAGACCCTGACATTCGTTATTGAAAATGCCCCAGGCATTTTTGATTTCAGTAGTACCACAGACACGTCTTCCATATATATCACTGCCACTGATTCCTGAAGTACAGTTATCTGCTCCACCTTTCTGCACCATTTGGAGAGGAAAAGAAAGGAGCTAAGGAACCAGGGAAAGGGAGAAGGGATAGATATATTGAAAAAAACCCTAAAATTAAAACAATGAGAAAAGCATAAGGCAGAAACAACACCCAAGGCCCTGGCTAAGGTTCTTTCTTTGGTCTGTAAGAAGAACTCTGAGTGGAAAAAAACTTTACTACGTCAAGTGCACGCTCACTGTCCTGGAGTGACCAAAGGCATGTTGCTCAACATGGGACAGAGCTCCTCTCATTGCAGCTCAGAGACTAGCCCACGGGTTGCAGAAAAAGACCACAGCTTCTCATGCCGAATTCAAACCACGCAGCCCAACTTGCCTGTTCACAAGTTTATTAGTACAGGGAAGAAACTGAAGACCAGCCACAGCTTTAAAAGTACTTATAAGCACTAAGTTCCAGCCATGGTCCTCAGAAACTAATTGTGTGTTCGGGTGTAGCAGATACTTCTACTGCAGACAGAACATCACCAGATTGCAAAAGCAATCAAAAGCCCATTTTCTTAGTTTAATTTGCCATTAGTACACTGCAGGTTTATAGAGCCAAACAAACAACTATAACTAAATTTTCACTGCCATTTCAAACTGTTTCCAAGCAAATATCATAGCAACGTTATCAGATCATCAAGTTCACTCAATCCCAAATTCTCTACAATAAAACAACACTCACACATATTTAAAGGAAAACAGAAAATGTATTCCTGAGTATCTCCCAGCTCTGGACCAGTAGGGTCCTGAGACAAACCCCATCATTTAAAGACCTTTTCACAACTTTAAGAGAGAAGGAAAAAAAAAATCAAACTCTAGGCTTTTACACATATCAGTCAGTATTTAAAGACTAGTGTTTAGAGATTTTTAATACATACCAAATAAATGTATTTATTTGAACCTCAAATATAATCATATAGATATGGCAACAGACTAAGTAGCATTTCACAGACTCCCTTCTGTTGCATAACTGAGAAGAAAAAAGTCACGCCAGCTGCAGCATCCCCCATTTCCCGAGCTGAAGGCGACTCTTTACAGAGGGAGCCCAGCGCGGCGCCGCCAATGAGCACCACTGCCCTGCACGCATCAGCAGCTTGGAAAAGAAGCGATGGAGGCCTTGTCACGAAAAATCTGTTATTTCAGCTTAAACTGCACTTAAAGTGAACAGAAAGTAGCTGCCCGTGTTACCCGAGAGAACGCAGGGCTGCGGGATGGGCGATGGTGGCCGGTGCTCGCACACCCTGGCAGCAGCCCCCGGGCCGGGGAGCGCCCCAGGAGCCCGGCCGGCGGGGATGGGGGGTCCCGGGGCCAGGGCAGCCGGCGCCCATGGGAACCCTCCCGGGCCGGGCCTTCACGGGTGAGCGGGCTCGTCAGCCCCATTCAGCGCCGCTCCCCGCGCACAATGCCCGGAGCCGCGCTCCCAGAGCACGGGCCTCCCCCTGCTCCCGCTTTTATCATCCTTCATATCTCAGCGATGACAGGCCTGAAAGGGCTTCTGATGGGAAATGTGCTTTGAATTAGCATATTTCCCCCTGCATACAATGGAGGCATTAAGCTGCTGCGTTTTGCAAGTCCAAACAAAAGCAGCCCAGGCTGTTTTTAGCATCACTGAAGTTTTATTCCCCCCCTCTCTCCCGAGTCGCAAGCATATTTAACAAATTTTCACTCTTTCTGTAAAGAAGGAAGCACGACTGATAAAATCTTATTATTTGATCGGTTTCAGACTTTAAAAGAAAAAGACAATCTTTCCATACTGCAAGGAGGAACACGGTGTCTGTGCACTGCTTCCACTGAACTGCAGCTCAGGGTCCACCCCCCAGAGAGCTTGTGCGGCTGCCCTCAACACTTGCATGGACCCTGTCATGGAGGATTTCAGAACTCGAACACATTCACAGTAACCCAGTAGAAAGGGTCCTGTATTCGCAGCTCAGTTTTACCCCTGTACCCCGGGCACACTGTTGAAAATACCAGTTTTGAAAATGAGAAACTGAACCACTGTGCTGTAAGGAGAAGCAAAAAAAAAATAGCCTTTCCCCCATCCTGGAATTATCCTTTGGTTTAACAGGAGAGCTGAACCTCAGAAGTACAACCTTTATGAAACGGCTTCAACCTAGAAAGTGAATTTCTATTTGTCCAGAAAAAGAGGGCAAGAGGAAGGAGATGGAAATGAGTTCAACACAGACAGAAGAGGAGGAAAAAGCACTCCTGCATCAAAACATCTTTGGGTAACAGCTGCCAGGAGAATAAATCTACCTCAGCTCAGTGTGTTTGTCTGTAATTGCTCATTAACACAGTTGGACCATTAGGGAGCCAGTTTGTGGCTTTCTTGGTAAAGAGGCATGTCTGCCTTCCTCCTACATCAAACAGAATTTTCTCTGAGAGGAAGACGTAAGATTACAAAGTCAAAATGCTTCTTAGAGGAAGGATTTGGTGGTTTGGGTTTGGTTCTTCTTCTTCCCTCTCCCAAAATTTCCACAGTATTTATGTAATCTTCTGTATGCGGCACAGCTAAGAACAAAAATCACACTCCTTAACAACATGAGATTACAGCAGAAAAGCAGAATGCCAATGAGATCCCAGGCAGGCAGCTTGCAAGTGAGGTGGATATAAAAGCTCTTCAGAAAAAAGCCTGGGCTGCAGCCTGCAGAAGGAGTCTTGTAGGAGAAATGTCTGCTTTGTTCAGACTCTTCTGTTCTGTTTCAGAAAATTTTCCTGAGGATGAGGATCCATCGCTCCTCCTTGATTTCTTTTGCAGCAATGCTCAAGATACTCAACAGTGTCTGCTGTGCACGAGCACTTTGCTCTCAGCCGTCCACTTCCACCGTGCCACGTGCCAAGCGGCCCACGCAGCACCGCGCTCCCTCCCGCACAGTGCCAGCCCGTGCAGATCTGCACAACCTGGCAGGAGAGGCGTTTCACTCACTGACTTCGACCACAGTGACAGAGCTCCTGGCCCTGGCACAGTACGGCGTCCATATGGCAACTGCGACTGAGGTCTGACTGCAGACATCCTCCTCCCTCCGGCAGGGACCCTCCCTTCTCACCACAAGGTCCTCTGCAACACTGAGCATCTACAGCCCGAGGGTCTGACCCCTAGAGACTCACACTCTTCTCTGATGCACCAGCTCTGCCAACTTGACTCCTAGGGATGCTTTTTCATAGTTTTCAGTAGCCACAGGTTCACTTCTAGTGTGTTTGTTCAGGGGCACAAAGGAATCTGGCAGGAGAGGACTACACATTATTTGGCAGTATTTCTCTACAACCATATGAACATTGCCTTTAAAGGCTGGACATGTGTTTTCACATGCTCTGAGGCATTTCACAACTTGGTACCAAAATAGTAGACAAGGCCACCACATGTTACCACAGGAAGGTCTAATGTCAAAGCAAAAGGAGAAGGGACTTAAGAGGCCCTTCAGAGGCCTTCATTAGGTCATTAACAGATGGGTGAGAGTAACAAAGCAGTCTAGGCAGGAGAAAAGAGGAATTAAGGACCAAAATGGAGACTGTTTTCTCACTTACACTAGAGAATGACAACTTCACTTTGTAAGCACTCCTTCTGAGATGACTCCTTCAGAATCAAACGCCACAAGAGAAAATGAAATAAAATACATCTCAGCTCCATTCACATTGAGTTCTCCTTATCTCAACTCATGAGACTTTTGCTACATTTTCTCTGCATGACACAGCTGAGGAGGGCAGTGGCTTTGGTGGGCACCTAATGTCCAGCCAGGGTCAACCCACAACAGGTGGTAAGAGATCTGACCACTAAAAAGGTCCAGCAAACTCAGCAATGAGATTTTAGGCTACTTAGGGGTGAATGTCTATCAAAAGAAACTTCAGGTAAAGCAGTGTCATAACTTTGAATTTAAATCAAGGAAAGAGAAAGCTGAGAAAAAAAGCCCTCCACTTATTTAGAAATACTATGTCTCACCTGCACAATTTCTCTTCAGTGTCTTGGGGTGTGAAGAAGAAAGGAAGTGAAAGAACTCAGGCCAGGGTAAACCAGTGCCTTTCATGTTGCTGACACCCAAAGGGACACGATCACAGCACTTACTAATCGAGGAAATATTCTCAAATTTCATTTATTCTTCAGATTCACTGGATTCAGACCAAGGATGAATACAGAGCACATGTCGCCATCCGCTGTGGTGTTCTGGCACAGGGCAGCACCCTGCCAACAAAGGCACCACTCTTCCTTTCAGAGAGCCCCAGAAAGAGCGCTCTGTGTTCTCATGTGATGAGGCAGGCTTTTACAACTTGGATCACTACAGGGTATTGAACTCTGACAGTCTGCTTACTGAGGGTTCACTTGCTTTATCTCAGACCTCAACAGGTAGGTATGATATCTAAGCTAAAATAAACCATCCTCATCACATTCATTTTGGCATCATGAGTCACTATCTTACTGAAACAAAACTACCTTCTCACCTCCACATTGAGTAAGTGCTATTAACTTTTCCAGTATCCCACCTACTGCTGTTTTCTGCTGTGCAAGTGCACAGCATAGAAACATCTCCGAATATGCTTCATGCTCCAGCATTCAGTGAGAAGAGGAAGACACAGAGAATGCTCAGCATACACTATGCCTGCTCCTGTAGGCAGAAATAGTTCCTGGCTTTCTATATCAATCTCATGAAAAAAACCAAACCCCAAAACTATTGGCACTCACACAGGAGATTGATGTGCTATGAAGCAGGACGAGCTCCACACATTTCCTTTCCTGTCCTTTTAACTCAGTCTAAGAAAACTGATTTCAAGGATCATTACTATTTTTGCTACTTTCTAAACACTGCCCTGACTTGGGGATTCTTGCTGCAGGTATCAAGGCAGAGCTGATTTTCACTCTTCTCAGGAAATGGTAGAAATTTGCTAGTCTAAATTTTCTGCTCCAAATGCAAGAGTCCCAGAACTCAGACACACAGATGTTAAAGAAAGAAGCACCATGGCTTTCAAGGTTTCCCTTGGAGAGAAGATCAGGATTCATAAAACAGAAAATTCCTTTCAGATCAAGGTTGGAAAGCAGAGAATGCCAAATATTGAAGAGCTGGGCCACCAGCTACATCATGACCAAGATCAGGAGAGTGATGCAAGTAGGCGTAGAGCAGGGTGAGAGAAGTAAATGCTTCCCCACGTCATCCTGTGTGTCCTACTGCATCCTGGTTGGAGTGCACTGCCTGGACAAAGCCCCTGATTCTACAGCCCTAAAGTTTCCCACAGGGATCCTTCATGGTCCCAGACATGCTGCACAAGCTGATCCCAAACTGGGGAGAAATAACCTGTGTTCCGCTACAGAGAGGCTTCCTCACAGAGTTGTACCACTGAAGCTAAGCCCAGAAACACTCAAGGGCCTGGATACTTATAAACCCTTTTCTCCCCAAAAGACACACTCCTCCTTTCTTTCTACCTATGCTCTATCTGCAATGTAACGTCACCACAGATGTTGACAGAATTTTATCTCTCTTCTAAATAGATCAAAGAGAAAAAAATTTATATATATATATATATATATATATGTGTGTGTGTGTATATATATAAAAAAATATATCCCAACTAAGCCAAGATGTAGCAACTAAGTATGTGGGATGCCCTACAGAAGTGAAATGTAATTTTTCCACAGTTTGGATCATCTGACAATGTTATGCTGATCCGTTCTCATAAATATTGTTGAAGATTTTTCCTTCAGGACACAAAATACATACTACCAATACATAGTGGGCTCTATTTTCCACCCCTGCAAGTTGAAGCATTGTTATGGACATGCTCTGTAAATAAGCCCTGTGCTTGGAAACATGCACACAACACAGTGTTGAAAAACTAAGTATATAAACTGAATAGGCTATCCTTTTGTATTTGCTGAGGTACTTCACAAACGTAGGACAGGTGTATTATCCTTTTTGATGCATAAACTAGGCCACAAAAATTGCTTCCGCAAACACTAAAATCACTTTATTGATCTTTCACAGTATGTGCCTAGATTTCCAGATGGACTCTTAGCTACAGGGGTCAATTAGATACCACAGATACCTTTAAACTTAACAGATTATCTGAACAGAACATGCTGACAAATAAAATAGGTTACCATTCATATGAGCCACATCTTTAAGGAGTAGGAAAGCTACTTTCAAGTTATCCTCAGAGGAACATTTCAGTAATTCTTCTCTGAATTTTTAGCTAAGCTATTTCTTTCTTTCACATTATTTTTGAAACTTTATAAAAGTTTTCTATACTCTGCATGCTAATTAGATTCTAATCCAATTCACCAGATGTGGGCAGTCATCAGTACTCTTCACAAAACTTGTGACTCAAAAAAAAAAAAAATCACAGTTGCTTCAGCTCCTTGCAAGGGAGCATTCTTCAGCATTTTGCTCTTAACAACATATCAACCAGGGCCAGAATTGAGTAGCACAGGTTACATTTCTACCTCATACTGAGTTTCTCCTCTCAATAGTTTTTGTATGATTTCCTGTTTATTTATATTTGTGCCTAAATGCAGCATAAAAAGCATGAACTATTTTCAGCTGCAACAGCAGTATTTTAATTCTTACCAATTTATTTGACAATGCTCCTTTTTAGAGAGGATTTTACAGAGGGAGAGGCAAATGGAAGTAGAGTTTTAAATGTGATTTGGTTAAGACTCACACTGCACTTAGGAAATACCTATACAGCAGGGACAGTAACTAGGAACTATGACATTACATTCAAACACTGGTACCCAATACTTACTCATTAACATCCTTCTGGAATTCTGCTCCTTTTAAGAAGTTTCATTCTTTCGCTTTCAAAATAGCTATGATCTGCTAATACATGATCTGCCTGAAGCCCCCTCTGACAAGCTCTACCAACACAGTCATATTTTTCCCACTTGCACTTTCACATCGATTGAACGCATTCATTGTCAGCCTCCTCTGCCTCCACCTCTCCTTTCCTACATTATGTGCAGCACTCATTTGTTTCAGATTATAAAAAGCACTAGTGGATTCTGAAGCCACTAAAAAGAAGTTGCCGGCATATGGGATCTGTGGGAAATTTTATCCAGTAGGTGAAATAAGACTTAACTTTAGAGCTGATAAATAGAAGTTCCAAATATTATTACTATAGAACAGGTTGCATTTTTCCTTTTAGAGTTATGCAGAAGAACTGTGGCCATTGCCCTTGCAGAAAACTGCAGAAACCTGGTGTTTTTTTAGCATTGAGACAGATGGCCCTGGCTTCAAATATAGAAGACCTTCCTACACAAAACAGAGGTGCTGGCACATGATACGTGGGTGAAGGATATTCTGGATACTTGCCTGGGGATGTGTGTACCCAAGAGGTGAAATAGCAGGATAAGAGAGAAAAAAGGAGATAAAATAGGAAAAAAAAGCTAAGAAGGAAGAGGGAAGAAGGAAGCACTAAAGCAGCAGGCTCAGAAGGAATGGTGAAACATGTCAGTGACAGAAGAAAATGCAAAAAGCATCACTTTCTGAGCAGATGGGGAGTGCATATGCACCTTTACATGGGAGTTCAGATTACTGCATTGATCACTATTTCTGAATACTAAATGGGGCTTGAGATTAAGAGCAAAGAAATGGCTTTAGTTCAGATGCAGGAGGTGGCAGAGCCCTTCAGACTCCATCCACCTCCCATACGAGTGGGAAAGCAGCACTTCGAGTCGTGCCAGCAGGCAAGGTCATACCAAACCCTCAGTGGGTTTCACCCCACAACTGGACCACGTCAGGATCCCTAACTGGAGACTCTCCCATCCAAGCAGCAACCCCCGGCAGTGCTGTTCTTGCTCACAGTCTTCCGCCCCTGTCGCCTGTCACAGCCATGGGCTCACAGTCTTTGTCTCCCTCCTGAATAACTCCTCCTGCTTTCAGCCTGTGCTTAATCCTCCAGGAAACCTCATTCTCCCGAGAAGAAGAGTGCTTCTGTACGTAATCTCCAGACAGCAGCTGTGACCCCGGCACCCAGAAAGGCGATCATTGTGCAGAACTGTGGTAGTAGGGGTGAACTTCCCCTCTCCCCCCCGCCACTTATTTAAGGGCTGCTGGAAGCGCACTGTCACTTTATGCGCACACACTGCCAGCAGTGATTTTCTCTGGCAGCTGTGGGGTACTTGTCCCTTCACCCTCATTGCAGGCTACCCTCAGAATCTGCACAACCATCTATTTTATTATTTTTTATTTTGCATTTTAAGGGATTGAACTTCCCACCTGCCAACAGAAGGAGCACTTGTTTTTTGCATTCAGTCCTCGAGGCTATGGCAGCATTACTGAAAAGTGACTTTGTCCATTTTTAATATCCAAAAATACAGAACAGCTGTGCTTTCTTGAAGTCCTTTTGTATAAGAGTGGCTCTGAGACAATACTAAATTCAAGGCTGCCAAAGCTCAGACCTGAACGGCCTGAAAAATTGCCTTTTTTCTCTTTTTTTAAACTAGTTCTCAAGACACACTATACTACCAGCACGTCAGTAAAGCAACAGGTGTTATTTTAAGGCAGAAGAATTTGAACAACGTAATTCTTCATGGCAGGCTTATCAGCCTTTTAGTACACTCAGCTTTTATTATTCTGACACAAGGCAAACTTACGTAACAGCACAGTGCGTACTAATTTACGGGATAACAACATGGATATTGAGTTTGGAACTCTGCACTTTTGTTTCAGACTGTGGATATTTCCCATACTCCTAAGAAAGGCATATGCTGCGCAAACACTTTTAAAAGCATCCAAGTGGAATTCAATATATTGAAAGAAGCTAAAGTACTCTGGAGTGATTAACAAACACGCTTCAGCAGAATGGCACAAAAGGATAATTAAGAACTAAACCCACAGAGATACTGAGAAAACGAAAATCTCTCCAATCTCTTCTGCAATTGATCAGAAAAGCCCACTTGCCCTCTGATGGTGTACAGACAGATGGAAAAGTGGTTCCAGATCACTGCCAAGTAACTACAAACCTTCCCATCTTCTAATGCAAATTCTCACTTTCGGAGGATTTAAGGGCTCCTGTTTGGAGTCAGTGAGGATCTATGTGGCCACAAAGCTGAACAATATCCCTTCTCTGACTCTTGGCTAATGTTTCTTCTTTGCAGGCAGAAGTGCACTGAAAGCCCTCCACCCAGAATGCTGGTCTCTGGCAGAGTAAGAGTCAGAAGAAAAATGGTATTAGAAAGACAGAGCTGTCTGAAATGGCAAAAATACCAGGGGAAAAATGATGTGACTTCTCAGTTTTCCAAAATTAGCCTGTTTGACTTATCCTTTATCCCAGAGGACAAATAAAAAAACACCTCAAGGACAAAGAAATGCCTTTCTCTTCTAGCTCAATAGAATTTTTTCCAGACTCTGCCTATGCAATCCAAGTCATCATCTCCTCACTGAGACAACACAACTCTGGTGAAAGGTAAATGGTCACCACTCATCTTAGCAAAATGGATCACAGCAAAACTATTTTCTTTCCTCTGGCCCTTCCCAAAGTCTCCTATTCACTCCTTGAAATATTGTTGATATCAAAGTCCTCAACCAGTAAAGAAACACAACTAAAAATCACTCTCAGTACCTTCTCAAAGGCTGAGAGAGATTTCCAGGAGGGATTTTACACTGAAGTACTATTTGTCCACCTTTAAAACACACTTTCCCTTCCCTCATTGGCTAGAAATACACTTAACAGAGGTACATGCACACACACATTCCTGCTAGCTATGGCACACATCTTCAGGACTAGAGGACCTGATGATGAAAGACTTTGCTCCCACAGGCTGGAGAAAATTTCCCAGCTGTAACTCCACATAGGTGAGCCATTCCCACTCGTGTCTGCTTCCCTTCTCTCTTTGAAAACAAACACTTGCACACTATCTGCCATACTAGTGCCCACACACAGATTGCCCTGAGTATCTGAACATTCATGCCACAACCCAGCCCTTCTACAGATGAGGTAAAGCCAACCAATTAACATGCTGAGGACCCCATCCCATAGTGACAAAAGACTGCAGGCAGCCATGTGCCATGAAAATTCACATATTATTATATCTGTGCATGTACAACCAGTGAGCATCAGTGCTACTTCAGGTGGTTGGCATCAGCACTGCCTTCCTCATCAAGTGCTTTGCAGTGAGTAAGCAGCTCTGGGGCAGATCTGTAATCTCTGCAGATGCTGTTTGCCTGTCTTCATCATGTCTACACAAATGAACATATGGCCTTCTAGCACAAGGCCAGCTTACAGAGTCATTAATTAGATGTAATTTCAGTCTGTTCGATGTATCTGATACAAAAATCTGTCCTCTGGCAGGAATGCTCTCGTGGTGTAGAAACTTTGTCTCTTTGTGAATTGACTCATCTGATGAGGATAAACAACAATCTTGCCTGTGACCAGGTAAATATCTATTTATTACAAATGCAGGTACAGCAGTGTAAACACACTTGAACTTGCCAGGGGGTTTCTTCTCACTCTCCCTAGTTCCCACTACTCATGGGAAAATACGTGGAAGCAATGATCCTATATGCAGATATGCCTCATGGCTCTATGTACCTAAGTAGACTTTGTGAATTGTTGCACTTCACTCATTTTTAATTTTAGTGAATAATCAAGAAAGAGGATTAATTAAGGCTGAAGATTCAGAAAAGTTGGTATGAAAAATACATTTTGGTAAAAGGTGGTAAATTTTTGTTCAGATTTTGCCGCATTGCTTCATTCTCTCACACGGCAGCACAAAACAACACCATGCACATACACAGACCCAGACAGGGCTGCTACTCAGAAGTAACCAGCACACATGATGGCCCAAAGAAGGAGAACTTTGAGCTGTGCTCTTCTTTCATCACACACAGCACCATGCAGGAGTTTGCAATGCAGCACTGTTTGCAGAAAAGCATAGCAAATTCAAGAAGTTTGTAAGAACTTCCCAATAACATATGAGATGCTGGTTTATGAGGAGAGAGACCTGACCTACAGGCACGGCCTGGAGTTAATGGGGGAGAGGACCTTCTGTGTGAAATGTGAGGAGTCTTCAGCACAGCAAAGCAGGTGCCTCACAGAAAGAAGTGAGGATTTAACAACAACAGAAAAAGCATTTGAGGGATAGCATCCAGTTGAATGATTCATCTTTGATGGTACTGAACTACTCCTGAATTACTATAAAAGAATTTTTTAATTTCTCTTAGTAGTTCTTGATTATATACCAGTTACAGAACCAAGTACTCAATAATAGTGGCCCTTCAAAATATGGTAATGGATAGAGGTGCTTTTCTGTGGAAACAGATAGGCAGTAAGATCTTTCCTTTGAAAGTTAGCTGGTTCACTGGTTTCCCCTTGAACCCTATAATGTTTGCACATGCTTATTTTTGGCTGAGCAAATAAATGTACTTGAAAGTGCATTGATCCCCACTTTCATGTGAACCTTGGTGGCTTTCTTGAATTTTTTTCCTAGAGATACAAGTCTCTCGCAGAGCTGAACAGTCACAAATTACATATAACCATGATTATTATGATAGAAAATTAATCATAACTTCTCTGCTGTGTTTCATTACAATGGATTATGTTTTAAGACTGACCTCCAGTAGATTCTCAGTACTATCAGAAAAGTTATATTTTAAACATCTATGCTGTACAAATAATGCTGTAGTTATGCAGTACATTCATCCTTTCTCAATTCCTGATTTCCAATTGATTAGAATTTACTTAGCAGTCACTATTTTAATGTAATTCTTCACTATCAGCTTGTGAAGTTGGGAATGGCTGACAATTACCTCTGTTGACAAGCACCGGTATCTTCCTCATGCCTCTCTCCAGATGAGGCACCTCAACAACCAGGAGGAGCAAGACAGCACTCAGTGGTCTCCGTACAATCTAGGGCTCCTTACTGTTACCTATTTCATGTCCATAGACTGCATCACGATTTCTACAAACTGAGGAATTCCAGGTTTGTTTGATGTGTTTGCCATCTCTGCCCCTTTCTCATAAGGAAGTTGAGAAGAGTGATGACAAGAAGCTGGTAATGAAGAATCACTGAACATAGCTGATATTCACACAGAAGGCTCTACAGAAAGATTTGGTACCTGGAGACCTCATCCTGTCCTACTAGGAAGGAGACAAACCACTGAACCAGCCCAACACCTGGTGATGCAGTGCTGTAATAGTGTCACAGGACAGGTAGGGGGAAAAGACCAACTTGCATCAGAAGGTGACTTTCTTATTGGAATTTACCTAGAGGTAGTATGTACCACATAAAGACCAACCCAGCTAGACTGAGTCTGGTACTACTTCCAAAACCCACAGGACACATGCTTAAATGGTACTGCAGAGTCATGAACAAAATGAAGAGATTCGGAGTACCAGAGATTTCAGTTTCCCTCTCAATATTTCCATGGTCTACATTTTGCAGCTCAAATCATGTGAACCTGCCATGAGGGGAATAAAGCCCCCAGGAGGTTGGGTTTGAGAAAAGTGGACAGCAGGAGGTCAGCATCCACTTGGGTGTAAAGCATAACTTTCACACCTGACACTTGTGAAAGGGCACTAGCCTGCCCCAAACTGGCACAGTCTAAGCAAAGAGAAGAAAGGCTTGCTGGACAAAAGGAATGTAAATGCAGACAAATTTCCCATCTCTAACCTTGGTGAGTCCAGCAGAAGCTATTCTCAGTGATGTATAACAGCTTCAAACAAGTCAGAACTGTCAGCAGAAAGTACTACATGATTAGTGAGCTGCTTCTAAAAGTTATCTGAGGAGTGACACTTAACTGCACATAAAAGCCTCCAAGACCTGGTCTTACCCTCTCCGCAGGGCACTGATCTGGATTTTTGTCCTGTATTTTGTTTTGTTCCCTCTGGTGCCCAAACAAATGCTGTGCTAGAACAGATAATGTGCACCATCCCTTCCTGTGGTGAAAAGACTATGAAGCAAGCCCACATTTCCTTCCACTGCCAAAATCACTTAGACATTCTGGCAACGCAGGACACATTCTTTATGTTATCTGGCAGCTAGTGTCTGACAGCTGTTCAGCAGCCTATCTGAAAAAAACCTGATGGCCTCACTCCAGTTCCTGACAGACTTATTCCAGATCACAAAGCTTCCAGATTATTATAGCCCACAAGACTTCATCCAGTGAGCCCTCCATCATCTCACCGTCTTCTACTTTTCCTACAAGGCTATGACATTTCTTCTGGAGAAAGACATTTAATCTGGTATCTTGAAAGCCTTGGCCAGATGAGGAACCTACTAAATTTATGGCTTAGTTCTTTCATAGATGAATCATCCGCATAATAAGGAGTATTACTTATTAGGAGCATGCATTTTGTGTTCCAGCTTCCAGACTCTGGAACTTGTTATGCCACTGCCTTATGAATCCAAACTCTGTCCACTGGTAGAAATATTCCCCCACACAGAGACTGACCTGCTCTTGGATCATAGCAAAACCTCACCCCCTCACAGCTTTTCTACAGTTACCATTCTCCTTGCAACTCATGTGAACCAAACCCTTTCACACAGTACTGAATTTCAGCACTCCTGTAACTGGGAATCAGCTGCGTCCCTTCCTCGAGTGCTCTACACCAAGAGCTCATGTTCCATTATCCATCACAAACTGTATGGGCCTCAAACTGCAATTCGTTCCTCTCTTGGATTGTGACCTACATTTGGGTTCTAGATGCAGTCTTTTTTTCAACTATATCAATACTCTATCTTCATCACCTACAGCTGGTTAAATTAATTAAAAAACAGGTTATCTTTCTCTTCTATCCATGCACAGATTCCTCCACTTCAACAACTTCTTGAAGCCCACTGGATTTTTATGAAGACATTTTATGTTGTGTATAATTTATTCACGATAGCATTTCTTTACTGTTTAAATGGTGTGACCAAAATTTTCTTATGTATTCTTTTTCCTTATTGGTTAACAAGAATGTAACAGTCAACCTTAATTAGACTGGTTGGACTACGCAGCTTGGGTACTTCAGGGACAGCTAATATTAAAGGAATTAGCACTTCTAAGGGTGGTGGGAGAGACAAAAAAATCCAGGGATTTCTTTTTGAGTCACAGCTAACAGCCACAAAGACTTTCATCTCAGCTCTGCAGTGTGACAGTTCTAAATGGCTTCCTGCAACTTTGTACAGTGTAGAAGATACATCTCAACACTATTTGCCTGCGTTTTCAGAAAAAAAAAATTCTTCAGATCTATCTGAAAATAAAACACTTTGTCTTTCATGAACACTGTCTAGTGCTTCCTGAGGTCTGTATTCCTAGCCACCAGACACTTTAAAAAATAAGCATTAAGGACACCAATATGAAGAATACGACAAGAAATTAAATTGTCTTACCTATCTCCTTCCAGCCTAGACCACACACCTCACTGATACAGAATTTCTTTGATGTTTATGGCTCACAATTTCTATGGACCTGCAATGGGATAGCACTGACACATCTTTGTGTTAAAAACTAAGATAAGCTGAATTAATGAATTACTTCCAAATAGCAAGAAAGGAAACGTAGAACGAAGTACAACATTTTCTGGAAACCATAATGACTTTCTGCTGAAATATTTAAATGTAGTTAATGCCAAGGAATTTTCCCTTTCTGATCTATTGGGTTGGGAAGTAATACATAATACCATGCCTTTTTGATCATCTTGAATCTCTCCAGCAAGAGGCAATCAATAGCCTTTCCAACAACCACAGAGAAATCAAAAAGATTACAGGGGATTAAAACTGAATATCCTTGATACTTTAAGTGTTTAGTTTAAGTCATGTGAAAATGTAACATTTAAACATGTTTTGAAGCACATACTTACTTGGAAAAAGTCCTGGAGTTTTGCTGGGAGAAGACACGTGTTAGAAAGCGCTGCTATTTGTTTTTCCCAGCATCCAGGGACTAGTGGTATGAGACAGGATTCTTCTACATTGGTCCTGGCAAAGGGTCTATATGAGGGAAAGTAAAGCTATACAGTACTTTAAACTTACCATTTCTGTTCACCAACACATTTTTATGCACATAATGAAGATCGAGGCTGGGCATACCTGCTCAGAGATAGTTACAGCATGACTGTCCTCAGAGTGGCCAAGGAGTACAGTACACACCCTCCCCATTGATCCATGGCTGCAGGATAATATCCTGAATGAGCAGCAGCCTGCTGCACTGGACTCCTGACTCAAGCTGCTCACCAACTATCTGCTGGTGGAGACTTCTCACTTCTACCAAGACTGTCCCCTCTCCATTTCTCTGCAGTTGTCAGCAATCATGCAGAAAATACAACTGTATAAGAGAACAGCAAAGTCATCCAATACCACAGATATTGCACATACCAATGAAGATTAGTATCACAGAATAATTTAGGTTGGGAGGGATTTCTGTAGTTTCCAGTTCAATGCCCAGGCCAAAGCAGGGTCAGTTACAGCAGATTGCTCATGGCTTTGTCCAGTTCTGCACTGAGTATCTCTAAGGACGTTCTCAGCCTCCCTGGACAATGTCTTTCAATGCTTAACCACCCTCACAGGGAAAAGAAAATATTTCCTTGGATCTCACTGGCAGTTCTTGTGTTCTGGCTTGAGGACATGTCTTTTCATCCTAATATTATATATCTCCGAGATGAGCCTGCTGTCTTCTCCAAACCCTTCCAATTATGGCATGAAAGATTATCCACAACAAAAAAACCAACAACAAACTTGTTTTCTTTCCCCTGTTTAAACTATTTCAGCCAAATCTGAAACTGATATACTCTTTAAAGCATTTTGCAATCACACATTTTTTATGGAGGAGCTGAAAACATTTTGGGAAAAAAACACTTTGAGAAGATGTACAGAAAGAGCCTGTTGAAGATCTTACTCTGCATATTCCATATTCACCAATTTCAATAGAAAACTGACTCCTCTGTATTAAAAAGAAAAGAAAGGAAAATCTTCCTTTGTTAGTGCCAAAATCTTCAAGCCTTTAAAAAAAAAAAAAAATCAAGGAAATCACATCCTGTAGTTCTAAAAGCTGCTGCAAGAATCAACACAGAATTTTTTCTCCCAGGAAGAAGAAAGTTAGTTTCCCATCAGGCGATCACGACTGAAACAATTCATCCTCATTGTGATTAAATGAAACTTTTAAAATGTACTCAAAAGCTACATTCATTGCTGTAAGGAAGAATGACCTCCCTCATAATGAACTCTGAGACTAGCAGCCAGCTTACAGAGGTTTTATAATGGCCAGTTTTGGCTTCAGAGTAACTGGTAGCTTCATTTTGCATGTTGCATAGCAGATTCGGGGGCCTGCTGAGGCATTGAAGAACAGGACTCAAAAGTCTGCAACTGAGGCTGGAATATGTTATTTTTACAATAAAGCAAAATAAACTGTAAACCTGAAATTTAGCTTTTATTTTAATTTTGTGTTTTGATAAGGCAATTTCAAATGCTATGTTTTAAGTAAGTGAGAAGATGTTTTAAGCAAATGAGAAGAAAGCTCCTGATGTACTAAAGAACATGAGTTGCATCAAGGGATGGACAACACAACTGAATGCAGTTTGCCTACTAAGATCCTAATCCATGTAAGAGCCCAAAGATGTCCTATCTGCACCAGCAAAAGATAACCTATGAAGGAAAGCTGAGGAATAGCTAGGGTGATGGACAAGAGGACCAGAGGGTTGGACAGATCAGCTGCAGAACGGACCTGCTATGAGAGGTGCACCCCACGACTGCACATCACACAATTAAATGTTATGAACAGCCTTTCCTATAAATGGATGCACAATTGGCAAAGTTGGGATAGTAGTTGAAAGATGTCTCTGAACCACACCTTTTGGGGTCAACATCAAACCAATGATCCTATTTCAGAGACCTCATTTTATCTTAATTATCAAGAAGGCATTCCATTAGTCAAAAGACCATTAAACAAACAAAAAAAAACCCCTTTTGTTTGTATTCTAATACTCAATGTTTAATTTTGCAGGCCTCCTGGCTAGAACAATCTAATTAACCAAAGAAGGAGTGAACTGTGAGTGGGAATGGCTGGGAGTGGTGGATGAAGTATTCACAGTGACCTGTACAGTTTCCATAAATTTTTCTCCAGCACACACTCTTTATTCCAAGGTGCAGTGGTAGCACAGGAGGACATGCCCAAATTAGATTCTCTCTAGCTTGTGTCATTATTAACCACAAGCCAAGTCAGAAGGAAAGAGATGCAAGGACAAGCTGTATAAATTCATTTCATCTAAAATGAAGGGTGAAACACCACAATTTCACTGCAGTCCCCATGATACCAAACCTACTTTGATGAGTCTGATTTGATGCCCCTCATTCTTGCCTGCACTTTCTCTACAGGCATATCCAGGAACAGGGATTGCCACAACCCTACAGGCAGGACAGTCTCGCCTCCACCGGCCTGTACCTGCATCTGTGTTACTATTCTTTGTAGCACAGTAACAGAGATAAGCAAAACATAAGCAAAACACTTGCCATTTTCTTTCCACTGTAACTCAGATTTACTTTCTGGCTGCAGAAGCAAGTGCATGTTAAACACATAAGCACCATAAAAGCCCGAAGACTTAGGCATGATGAACTCGAGGGAAGAATGTGATTCTGCACTAGCATAAAGTACAGTATGCAATTACAATGACTACAAATACTTTATGTAGAAGATTTATTGGCAAACCTCCACAGTGCCTGTAATCTGTAGCACAATCTCCTGTCCTCTTATTAGAGGAAGATAACCTTTTGGCAATTGTTTGTATAAGATGGCAGTAATTGCTCATGATAAAGAGCTTAATTAGCGGAAGATAAAGTATTACATTAAAGGAAGTGACAGCAAAATAGATTCTGTATCATTCTCATTTTTTAAAATAGTTGATAAAAAGTCTTATAATTGAAAAGAGCACAAGAAAATATTTAACAAAACAGAGGATGGGGATTGCAAAAACACTTTCCAGACAGCTGCAGATAGCTGGACAGCACATCTGACTTTCCCTTGGGTTGTTCATGGGTTTCTTATTGGAAATGGAAGCAACTGTGATATACACAGACTTCTAATGAAATGTGGCAATGGAGTCCTTTGTTACCGTGTGACTGGGACACTGCATGACCACGTGCTTTGCTTTACTCAGAAAAGAAGCCTGGGGAATTTTAATCAAACACAATCGCAACACAACATACAGCATGACCAAAAGTAATCTGTGATATCTTGTCTTAGACAAACGCCCTCCTAAAAATTTAGCAGTTTCTAGCCTTGGTCAAAAGAAACCCCAAGTCCTAAAACATGTGATAAACTGAGAGGCACAGAAATATGAGGATTATGAAGCATGAAGGCAAGGATAGGCAACAACAGCTCCATGCCTGTAGGTGCTCCGAGTTGCCACAGCAACAGAGATAGGCTGGAGGAGGCAGGAAGCAGCAAGGAGATATCTAGGACCGCAGAGCACCCTCCCATCCTGCAGCTCGTACACACCACTGAGTGTTAGCAGCTCCGAGACATCTAAACTGCAGAGTGAAGACCACCAGGAAGTATGCAGACAGACCCCAAGAATATCCACCCAATATTAAGTGGACTTTGCCCTGGCTTAAGTTCTGCAAGTACCAGCTCCTGGATTGATTTCTAGACACTTCTACCCACCAAAAGAAAAACACAGGCTTAAGAAACAGGGCCTTTGTTAAGAAACAGGGCCTGAGGTGTGCTGAACAGCACACAGCACACCTCAGCCAGCAGCTAAGTGCTGATCCCAGCTCTGCCTCAGGTCGAGCTTTTCCTACCAAACCATACCAGTTTGCACACAGGTGCTGTCAGGAGCACTCACCCTGGGGAAGAAGCTGCACCAGAGCGACATCTCAAGCTCTCCCAACAACAAAGACCAAGACAGATGCTTTGAACATAAGCATCTACCAGGCAGCCAGACACAGAACACAAAGGCACAGCTTGCCACATTCTGGCCTGCCCCTTAATTACATGTCAACAGCACACACTAACGAAAGAAACACTTAGAGCTCAATTCCTTTTCAGCTACTTGCAACTGCTGCTCCAGGGTAGAAAACAGAGTAAAGCCAATCCGTGTTTGGAAGCAGAAGACCTAGGTTTAAACAAAAACATGCAACCACATTGTTCATTTGGCTGTGGGGAAAAATTTAGGAAGAAAAACTCTTTTCAAAACAAGAGGGAAAGTCAGGAACAGCGAAAGGCTAACTCATTCCAAAACAGGAGTTGACATGTGTAAGATCTCCCCACAGCTGATGACTACCTGCACGGCTGGCAAAGAGAGTGCAACTGGGAAACATGGGAAAACAACAAACTTCAGGGAAGTGAAATCATAACCATGCAGCTGAGCTCTGTTTTTCATGATTTAGATCCTGAATTGGCAAGGTGCAAAAGCACAAGAACAGAACTTGGACACTTCGGTCAGGCGTGTGCATACACTTCAGCAGTGTAGTTTATGCAACACTCAATCACAAACAGAAATACCACCACATGCACTACAACACTTATCTAGTTGACCAGAAAAATCGACCTGGGTATGCCCAGGGGTAGAAGATGCAGACAAAGGTCCCTTCCTGGGTCCCACTAAGAAGAGGCCCACGTGGCTGTCCTGAAGCGCCCATCACCCCATGTCTAAGCAGGAGGGCGCTGCTCCCCCAGCTCTGCCACCGCAACCCCCGCGGGCGCCAGGAGCTCAGACGAGCAGCTGAGCAGAGCATAACAAACATCCGGGTGCTGGGATGCGGCCCGTGTGCAGGGTCCACATCTGCCTCTGCCCAAAGGGAATAAGCATTTCATGGAAGCATTGTCTCCAGATGTAAAACTAGTTTCTAAAGCCAAAGAGAACCCGGAAATGTATCTCTCTGCTTGGCCTGGCCTCAGAGCCTAATGCGAGACACTCATGGCAAACCTGGGCTCGTGCCAGCAGCAGTTTGAACGTGGAGCTTTTTTCCTCCTTTACATAGCAACTGGCTTGAGGTTTAAATTCATGATCCTAAGCATGCACAGACACAAAAAAGTAACAAGGAAACCAACCTAGTTAAGGAAGGTGGTAGAAAGAACCATCCTTTCTCCTTTATGGAGTCACCAGGTCTCTGAGAAAACAAACTGGTAATCTAAGGCAACATGTAAGTCTTGAGACAACACTTGTATCGAGCACAAACACAGAAACAACGCTGTCAAAGGGCCAAACCCAAGCCCTGCTGAAACCCAGATGAATCCTGTAAGGCTACTAAAAGTTAATTTTGCAAACCTGTGAAAAATGTCAAGCTCTAGCAAGATTTTGATCCACAACAAACAAAATAAATCCTGCTCATCTCTATGTGTCAGTAAGGGCAGCCAGTCATATAAAGCACAATATTGTGTATGTGGACAGCTAATTTTCATTCAGCTGCTTTCCTCCAACTAAATACATTTTTTGTTCATTTGAAACCATCCAGAAAACAAGTCATAGATGAGCACTGTTACTAGAAATCACAAGAACAACTTACTTCTGAAATACAGGATAAACATTTCAAGGCTGGTTATAGCACACATGTACATATACACTATATGGAGAAATTATTTGTTCAGAGGCTAACCAGAAGTGGTAAATAATATCTATGCACCACTGAGCTGGACTGAGCACTTTCCAATCCCCCAGTTTTCCTCTCCTCCAGCCAAGAATCTGTTCAGAGCAATTCACTGACAGGGATCCCAGTTGAAAAAGCTCTTTCCTCTTTGTAGTGCATCCTTAAGCACTACCCTTGAATCACACTCTCTAAAAGGCTTTGCCAGCTCAGAGGCAAACCAGGCAGCACAGGACAGCGACATCCTCAGTCTGCACATAACATCAGCTGGGTAACATATGGCCCCAATGTGAAAAGCCAGCAGTGCAGAAATTACTCGCACCATCTCCTGTGCACCTGAAGAATTTGCAAGTTGGGCTCCTGTGAATGCACCTCCACTGGCAGGAACTTTGAAACAAAGCTACAGGAGGTTGCAGAGATGGTTTCACAAGCCCCACTTGCCTAACTGGAAACACAAGCATATTTTTCTTAGCAACTGACATCTCGAGAGACTCGCTGCTTTCTGAAGTACAAAGCATGTGTGCAGGGAAATTCAAGGTCTCTCATATGACCTTTATGTCTTTCATAATCATTCCGGGGAAAAAAAAAGCGTCAGCCCTTGGCACATCAGGTGTCCTTTTTCTGACTAAGATGGGATGTCTGTTTTGCTTTCTTTTAACAACTGAAAATCATCATCTTTCCAAGCAATAGTGACAATTTTTTCAGTGTCCTTGTCTCTTGTATCTTTAGTCTCTGCAGTGGTAAAGCAATGGCAGGTAAGTAATGGAAGTACTAAACCCACTGCTATCCCCAACCCAAAACAGTTGACTGAGCTCGGCCCTCCTCCTCAAAAACTTTAAACCAGCATTTTAAATTAACATGAATCATCATAACTTACACTGTGCTATTTGTCACAAGCGCTACCACATTTCTTTTTGAAACATTGCCCTGTACACTGCAAATGGTTGAATGAAGTATTTTACATGCACAACTCCCAATTTTAAATTAACACTTAATGGCCATACTCCTCCACTGTTCATATACTGTGTGTGAGGGAATGCCTGTCGTAAAATGGTCCACTTCAGGCAAAGCATAAATAAAATAGAACATCATTTAAATTTACAGCTAACTGTGCAATTTAAGATGGGTTGTTTACGAGCATTCACTGAAGAATTAGGCCATGGTTTTAAATACTGAAAAAACCAGAGAGATCCGCTTAAGAAACATATTTGCCTTATTTTAAGGTCAGCATTTAAATATCTGCATCTGGTAAACATTTTATTTCCATGGTACAGCATACAAAACACTAAAGAAAGATCCAGTTGCTATTTTAATTCACTTCTGGGCTTTAAAATATGGCCCTATTTTGACACAATAATATGTAGCCACGTTTGCTAAGAAAATTATTAGCAATGCTAAGGGAGTATTTCTGTGGCTCTAAAGCAATAGCTGAAACTCTTCAAAGCAGGTAAAACATGGAATACACTCAGCTGTTAATCTTCACATAATATTATTATAGTATTCTATAATATTACATAAAATTATTATATTAATCTATAATATTTTTCAGTAGCTACCATACAACTTAACCACCATTCACCCTTAGTTTAATCCTGTAGAGGACAAAACTCTTGAACTCCTTGATACCTGAGTCAAACTTTTCACTTAGGCCACCATGATCTATTGCCTTCACCACTATAATACTCCACTCTTCTGGAGACGACAGCTGCACTCCTGCAAGTCCTGTGACTTACTCCAGTGGAGGCTGGGACTCCCACAGACAGCAGGTAAGTGATACCTCCACCTCAGGCACTCTCAGCATCACTTGGGAAGACCAAACCACCCAGGAAGCAGATGAGTGGTGGGAACTGAGTGGAGGGACTGAGAAGTTAGACTGCTGGGAGATCTCACTGCTGAGAGTTACTCACACTTGCTCTTGTCCCTGCCATTCCTTGCCAGGCCCCCCAAGCCAGCTGATGCTGCACTAATGGCACAGCCCGAGCTGGCTCAAGAGCTACACCTGCTCAGAAGCAAGCAGGGCTGTGAGAGGCCTTTGCATACGAGTGAGGCCTGCATGCACACACCTGGGGGACCGAAACACCTTGGCATCCCTGTGCTGGACATCTGCTTGTTGAAACCATAAGGAAGACATGTCACTGTTCAGCCATTTGTTCCTCAAGTTAGGAGAGGAGGAGGTGAGCTATCTTCACTTTCCTTACATTAACTTAGCACTTTTATAATGCAGCAAGTCAATACAGGACACAGAACATTACCATGTGCAAATGTGGCTCACACTGTTGAGTAATACCGCTATTTTAAACCCTCTGCTGCTAAGCAACACTGACAGTATGGTTGGAACATTTTGGAAATACCGAACACTTCAATTCTTCCCCCCCACACACGTGTAAAAAAGCTGCTCCTGCACTGCACATACATCCATAAGCTATTCAAAGGTGGGGGCTTCGGTTTTTGTCAGGTTAATTCTCCTCAGCATTGCAAGGACCCTGGTCATACTTGTGCAGAAGCAGCCCCTTAAGAGATAAACAAATGTGGCCTCTTGGTTTGTATTTAAGCACCTCAAAGGCACCATTCCTGGAAAGCTCAACCATCAGCTTCCTTTACTGGATATTCACAGCTAACAAGGAAATGGAAAAAAAAATTACCAGTTCCCTTAATTCAAGAACAACCCCCAAGGCTGGGATCCTCTCCAAATATCATACTTACCTGAACTGTCTAAAACAGGGCAGTTTATGTCCCTTCCTGTAAGAGCGAGAAGGGTATTTGTGACAAGCACTACAACTCAAAGAGTAACTGCTGACAGCTAACACAAAAAATTTCCAATGCTTGCAGAGCAACAAGAACAGAAGAGAGCATGGGGAAAGCACAACATTTAATATCTTAAGAGGAAGACTTGGTGAAAGACTTTGGTGAAACTGCATTTACTACACTGAGGAAAATTTATTTTAAACCTTTCTATTTATTACACTTCAGTAGAAGAAGGGGCGAAAGCGAGCTTGGAAGTCTCTCACCCAGGGGCTGACAGCACTTAGTCCCTTTAAACTGATCTCACTTTGTGAAGGAATTTTGCATTTTCCTGTACCAAGCAAGCACTGCAAAACGGCCCTTTAATTTGGTTTCCTCTTGGATGGATTGTTTCACAAGGCTAGACCATGTTTTCTCTGGCAGAACTGTACCTCTGAGATACAACTGATTGAGAAACGTTGCCCAATCCTGATAGAATATACTTCAAACTTTTCATAAGCTTACTCCTCTCATCGTTATTCTAATTTATTCCAGAGTACTTCATTTTGCCACAGACATTAGTGAGGTTACAAATACTCATGTCTCTTCAACTATTAATTCTATAGCATTTTTCACTTCATTGTATATTTACCCATCTATTAACCTACATGGATGATTTCATAGCTAATCATTTCTACTAACACCCTTTTAGACACTTGTGACTTCAACCCTGAAGATGTAGGTGGCTGGAAAGACTTGCTTGTCTTCCTCCTCCCTCCTGTGATCTAAAATTAAAATGATGTGACCAGGACAACATGCCTCACATCCTATACTTCTTTGACAGACAGCACAGGTCTAGACCAAATTTCCACAGAAAAAAGTGAATCACTGAAGAACGGCAAGGCAAAGCTTCTCTTAAGTAAGCACATTACAGCCTCCTGGGGAGAGAGAGCAAGCGAAGACAGATGTAGAGTACACATTTGGGTATCAAATAGGTACTGTAAGTAAGATGCTTTGGAAAAAATACATTGTTTATCTTCCAGTTGACTGGAACAGACCCTAATTCAGTCAGGTGAGAACTGCAGGACTGTACGATTATGCAGAAGCTGAAAGAGGTCTTCTTACCTACAGAAAAGGCATTTAGGATAGAGTCTCTTTGGACCATTCTCTGCTTATTCCCAAATAAGATCCAGCACTTTCTGCAATCAACAGGAGCAGGTAATGCTAATCCCATCATGTATGTCTCTCTGATCTGCAAAAGATAACTGTCTCAATGATCAAATGCTGTAGAAGAAAACACTGTTCAAGCACAGTGGCCTTCAACCTGCAGTATTTAAAATCCCTCTGCAGCTATTGAAGGCGACTCTTTTTTCTCATTTCATCACGACAAACTGCAAAACAAGAGACTACAGCATGACTAATGAATCCCTCAATTCCCATCTGCCAACACAAGTCAGTCAGTGTTTCACCCGCTCGCCCCCAACCCTTCGCGCTCTGGAGCATCTGTTGAGCCCTGCACCTGATCCGCCTCAAAACAGGATGGCAGCACACGCCACACAGCCAAGTCTTCCTGGCAGGGCACTGGACACTCTCCCCTGCTTGTACTGTCAGACAAAAGGGTATTTCTGATAGCTTTCTCTTCTCTCGTTCCATTGTCAATTTCATTGGCTGTAAATCACAAAGACCACAAAGAGTTCATCTTCATTTCCATGTCCAATATCAAGGTTTACCTTCAGGACTGCTAGGTATGAGACAGGCACAGATCATTAGCTAGTATGTAATTTAATGGTTTGCTTGTAATTTTTCTGTTTTCATTAGAAATCTCTTTTTTTACATTAAAACCCACAATGTCCAAAAAAAAAAAAAAAAAGACAGATTTTTTCTGAAACA
>VXAD01008059.1:519394-545829 GCA_013399195.1 Dicrurus megarhynchus
AAGTTCCAAAAAAAAAAAAAAAAGGCAGCTTCTTTCTGAAGCATTTCCTGCCAAATTTAAGGATGAAAAATTGAGCAATTAATTTAGATATGCTTAAAACATTGTACCCTCAAGGTCCAAACTATTGCAAGGGAGAGACAGAGCAGGAGTGACGCAGCTCATTCTCCTCTGCCTATTTCAGTTGTCACTCAAGGACCTGATTTGTGAGCCCAGTAAGTCAAAATGATCCTCATTTCCTCTGTTTCCTCTCCTTTTTCCTCAGTTTGTTAGCAGTGGGTCCCACCAAATCTGAAATCAAACACTGCTGCAGTTTTGCTGACAGGTAGAACCCAGAGCACAGATACTCAATAACAGTGGGATGAAAATCGACTGAAGGTACTAAGAACAGGAATCCACAGCCATTTTGATGCAAGTTTGCTCCACCTGGTGAAATGCAAAAATGCAACCGATCTGCCCACCCTGCAGCTCTGCTGAGTGAGGGCATTCTTGTTCTGCTGAAAAGCAGCCATATGCTGTCAGCTGTCACGATCAGCAAAGGTATTACTGCATTAGCACCTACAATGCTCAATTAGGGAGAAGGCTCCTGCTGCGCAAGGCGAAGAAAGCAGACTGCTGTCATCCTAGACTGAATCCTTTGCTATACAGACAAGTTGCAGAAGCTGAACCAAAAAAAAAAAAAAACCCAAAAAAACAAAAAAAAAAAAAAAAAAAAAAAAAAAAAAAAAAAAAAAAAAAAAAAAAAAAAACCAAAAAAAAACAAAAATAAACCCCNAAAAACCCCAAACAAAACCAAACAGATGGGAGGGAATATCCCTTGACTAAAAGGACAAAGCAATAGTGAAACCAGGGCACATTTTATCAAAATCTGAGACTTCAGATGTTTGAAATCATGGCCTGATAGGGAAAGGGGTATTTAGCTAAAAATCACCTTTCCAGACAGGGAGCTCTTTCTACATATGCATGGCACCATTATGAAGAACCAGAAGGTCTGTGCAAAACAAAATGCACAATGAAAGTCAACAAAATTGTCTGAGTAACAATCCAGCTCATGTCAGAATACCTTGTTTCACAGAATATTCTAAGTTATAAGGGACCCACGTGGATCATCCCAGTCCAGGTCTTAGCCCTGCACAAGACAGCCCCAAGAATCACACCATGAGATTGTGATGCCTGAGAGCACTGTCCAAGCGATTCGTATGCTCTGTAAGGCTTGGTGCTGTGACCACTTCCCAGGGGAGCCCATTCCAGTGTTCAACCACTCTCTGAATTAAAAACATTCTTGTAATAGCCAACCTAAACCTCCCCTGACACAGCTTCATTCATTCCCTTGGGTCCTGTCACTGGTCACCAGAGAGGACAGATTGCTGCCTGCCCCTCTGCTTCCCCTTGTAAGGAAGCTGTAGACTCCCCTTAATCTTCTCTTCTCCAGGCTGATCAGATCAAGCGACCTTAACCATCCCTCATACAGCTTCCCCTCCAGACCCTTCACTATGTATAAAAGTGGTTCACATGCATAAAAAACATGCATTGTTCACATACATAAAAAAGGAGAAACAATTTAATAAATTTTTGTGCTTTTGGGAGCATACTTAGTAATAATCCAGCAGCAAGTTAGCTAAGAGCAGGCAAAAGTTGGCATTGTACCACCATAAATCCCACTAGTGCACACACAGGACACCACAATTAGGAAAGGGATTGTTTTTTCCATTCATCACTTCTTGTTCACAACAATGCAAAGAGCTCCTTGGTGAGAAAACGATGCTAATAATGCCAGGGTTGTGTATTTGATCCCTGTTGGGCTATTCACTTAAGAGTTGGACTCGATGATCCTTGTGGGTCTCTTCCAACTCAGAATATTCTGTGATTCTGTGAAATAAGTAGTGGCTGCCCAATGCTGGCACAGAAAAAGTCAATGGAAACACACTAGTCATACTGTCATGAAGATGCAAAGGACAAGCGAAAGACAATGGCAGTCATTCATTTTCTAAAATGACGTGTTGCTGCAAGACTTTTGGGCAGTGCTTCCCTCAACAGAATGCAGCAAATATGATTGAATACCCATCCCCCCGCCTCTTTCACTTGATTTTCCAAACAGAACAAACAACAAATGTTAGGCAGCATCACCCATCTTCCAAAAACTCTTCAAAAAGCACCTGGTTATAGAGAATGATGCCCGGACTCTCAATTTCTGATGCATCATAACTAAATCTGCCACAGAAAAAGAAAATAGTCTTCCTGTGAAACAGGGAACAATTTGTTTCCATAGCAGCAAGGACAGTGATGAGCAACTCAGGCAAACAGCTTGAGAATTATTAGAAGCACAACGTGGATCAGATGATTTACATACAACATAAGTAGTGCAGAAGGTGACAAGAACAAGCAATAGCCTTTGAAGTATGAGAATGACAGAGCCCATCATCAGATCTAACTTGTCTCTCTCCCTTTCATCCCTGCACAGAGTCAGGAGAAAACTGTCAGCGCAGATGGATAAACAGCACTGGAGGAGATAGGATGGCACCTCTGAGTCACAATGCTGTAATCCCAAAGCACCCTTGCAACAGCCAATATCTGTGTGAGAACAGCAGCCAATTTAACAATTTTCAAAGTCAGGTGTAACCTTTGTTTAATCTACGTTCTGCAACACAGCCAACTGTTACCTGAAACAGTCTGACAGACATTGTGCTTCTCTGCTTGTGGACGCTGCACATCAAAACCAACATCTATTCAAAGCTCCTTTTCATCAGTGAAGTAAGTGTTATCTACCCTCAGCTTTGAGGGGACTGACACTTAAGTTCAATGCGACACAAACCCATGAGGCGAACCCAAGCATAATTCATCCCTAGCACAGAATTTCACATCTTCCCTCCCACTGTCTTCTCATAAACGCCCTAAGTTATTAGAGGATCCCACTTTAATATTGTTGGGTCTTGGCTCTTTAAAACCTGAACTAGAATTTCGGTTCCAAAACTAACTGAACCAGACATATTGACTCTCAACCGGCTGCAACAGTTTCTGAAACAGGACATTTGCTAAAAAAACCCAAATTCCACAACACTTAAAGCACAAAAAGTTACCTATCAGATTAAACTCTTTGTAAAGTTTTTCTACGTGAATTCTCTTCATTTTGTTTATCATTAATGTTGAAAATTGCTAACAGGCACATTTTGAGAGCAATATTGCTAAAGCCATTATGACACTGCAACCTTGAAGGCACCTTGAAAACTGAGTAGCATTGCAGCTATGCCAGGGCTAATCCACTTAAGAAAATAAAGATGAAATTCCTCGCTTGACATTTCTGAGAACAAGGTGACAGAGTTTTAACCAAATCATCATTGAAGGTACTCTGTGTAAGTCAACTCAGAAAGTTTTCATGGAGATTATATCCAGTCTCTAGTACAGATTGTATCCACACAGCCTGATGCAAACACCTAACTGAAAAAATTAGGAGGAACAACTGGATGGACAAAATTATTTTCTTTCATGTGAAGCAACAAAACATTCTGCTGTCCCCTTCAGGTTTCTCAACCCCACAGTACACAAGAAGAAACCTCCCCTCAACTAATGAGCTTTGGGCCTGAGACAAGCTTTGAAAGAAGCTAGACCTGTTATCTTCCTCTTTGGGGAATTATCTTTTGTAGCCATCAACTAGTTTTGAAATAATAGCATGGGAAAATAAGCACTATCCATCCCCTAGGAAATAAACATCTCCATATGTATACACAGAAAAAATATCTATAGCATGATGTTTGTGGGAACACGGGAAGAAGAATTTCATGTTGCTTAAAAACATAAGTAATGATGCCCAGCTGTGTCAGATCAATAACCTGGTATTCTGACTCAGTGACAAAAGCAGATGTTAGAAAGTGAGTCTGGCAATTTTTTGCATTTCTTTCCTCTTATACTCCCTGAGGGTTTGGAATTGCTATATTAAAACTGTTAGTGGGTACTTGGAACTTATTGCTGAAATTTTCCCTGAAATCCTGAATCCTTTCCTACCTGTAAACTACAGCCTTTCAGAATTAACCCTCACCATGACATGTCTTACAGAGCTTGAACAGCAGCACACAAGTTTCAGTGACACAAAAAAGCCCCAGAACAAGACACAGGCAGATATGTGAAACTCATTCGTATCTATAATGAGTTTTGTTATCTCTGCCTTTCAAAGGGAGCAGAGTCCTTCTTTAAGTTAATTCAACTCCTGTTTGTTCATTTGGAAACGCTTGAGGTTGAGCTCTATTAAGAATTACTGAAGCCAAGCCAACGTGCACTGGGGATTTTGGCAGAAGAACCCAGGCGCATCTCTTTTCCTTTCTAAATGGCAGGAAGGCCCTTTCCAGGAAGAAATATTTTTACATTTCATTGCTCTATTTCAACCCTCCATTTTTGCACTTGTTCCTCCTGAGTTCACACTGTTAGGCCACGTTTCATTGCTTCCACAGTCTCACAGCACTGCAAGGGACCAAGAGGCCACCACCAGGGTATCACACAGCCAAGCTCGGCCACCTGAGTTTGCCGTAGCTCTGAAGAAGCTGCAACCGCCATGCTCAGCCGCAGCCAGTTCTTCTCTCAGGCATATTCGTGTAAAGCAAGGCTGTTGATTTCCATGCAAAGATTCCATATATTGAAGTGAAGTTCCCACCCTTGTGTTCCATGGAGAAGGCTGCCCACACAGCATGCAAGCTGTTTAAAAGCTTATCCCTGTGCCAGTTGGGTTTGCTGTCTAGCCAGGAAATGCTTCTGCCTCCCCCTGCTCAAAGGACATCAACGTTATTCAAGTGCAGCAAGAGCAACCATTATTCCAGCTGAAAGGAACAAAATGTCACCCTTTGAGGATACAAACTGCAGGAAAGCTTTGGGGTGAGAAGAAAAGACCTGGAGGAAAAAAAACCGAGGTGCCTAAAGAGTATAGTAGTCTTTGATCCACAGAGAAAGATCTTGCTAAGGATTGGATCCTGTTTAAAGGGCTGCATAAGTAAGCTGAGACCTCTCCTAAGCTCAATATGGAAGCACTGCAGTGTTATTGCAGTGCCAGCAGACCACAGTAAGCAAGCAGCGTGTGACACTGACTTCGCAGAAACCTCTTCTGGTGGCAAATGTTAGCTGAGTTTTGATGCACCTGGCAAGCCCAACGGGGCAGGGTCTTACACATTTAAATCTCGAACACTCAAACATAAGCTGATAAAGCACTGCCTGCGTTAGCCTGACGTAGTAGCTCCAGATCAAGGGTACCCTCACACCCACTGGCGATGCCCTCCTTCAAAGCATGCCTAAATAGACTCAGGCTAAAAGCTAAGGACAGAAGCAGCCAGAAGGAGATTAAGGATCACTTGAACTTGTCAGGGAAAGCTCCCTGGTTGCTCTTAGGCCAACAATGCCCTTGTGGCCGAAATGGGTTGGATTAAATTGAAGCACATCAGTCAAGAGGCCGGTCCCTTCAGGCACTCTTGACAGCCAGCACTGCCAGAGCAAGGCAGAATGGCAGAGCTCCCTCCTGCCACCCCACACGGTTACAGAGAGAGTCTCCTCAGCTACAAGGCTAAAGTTAGCTGGTAACATGGAAACGTGTTCTCACTACCCACATCCCCAGATGTCAGATTAATTTAAATACATTTAACCATACTCAAAATCTATGTGTTGCCAGGAAAACAAGTGCACTAATTTGTGCCTGTGAGAAATTCAACTGACAAATCCAGAAGCGGCACAAAAGTGATAAACAGGTTAGATAGTGGAAATAATCGTGCATTTAGCCTTGGCTGTAATGTGTCAATACAAGGCTTTTAGCAAGCAAAAAGCATTTGCACAGAGACATAGAAAATGAAGCACTGCCAAAGAGATCAGCTGCTAGAAGCAACACTGCCATCTCATGATTTTATTTCAAGTCTCATGATATTCAGTGCTTCTAACAGGGCTTCAGCTTTTCAACTGTTAAACATGAGCTGTAAGTTGCTTAAAACAAAATACAAACCCAAATTTTCTAGCCTGCTTTTTTTTTTTTTTTTTCCTGATAAAAAGCCTAAATACCTTTAACTATTGAGCAAGAGGCAAAATTGATGAACTCAAAGCTCAACATTCAAAACCAAACCATGTGCTTTTGGGGCATGACTTCCCAACAGCCTGACTTTCTGCACCAGACTGCCATCCTCATGAACCAGATAAGCATAGCAGCTCAGTTCACAGACAGATTTGAGAAGCTCTGACCCCCTGCTCTAACAGCTTGAGAGTCAACTTTTGGACATCCAGGGGAAAAAAAAAGAAAATCCAAAGATAGGAGCCTACACCTTCCGCAGACTACAACTGCCAGAAGGGACCAGAACATCCCAGAGCTTGGAAACTTTTTTAGTTCCTAGAAAAAACTAAACACACCTGATGGACAAACCATCCACAGATCCATTCTCCCCCACTGACAATTTACTGCCAAAGGTCACAAACAGGTCCTAGTTTGATGTTCACAAGCACGTGAAGAGTAATTCAAACCTGAAGTAAGATGGCCTTTTGCTGCTCACAGCAATGCCTTGCTCTTCAGCTGAGAAGGATGGAGACACAACCTAGACAGCAACTCCTCTCAGGGGTGTTTCTTGCCCCAGCTCCAGGTTCTCCCACCATGCTTCCCCTGGCCTGCAAACCCACTGACTTGCTCTCTGTGGCCTAACAGGAGCAGGGAAGAGCCCTGTACTCACATCAAAGCAAAGCATCCTCTCAGTGATACATGCTCAAGGCCTCTCTTGATTTTATCAATTTTATTTCATCCACAACAGCTGGAAGGCTTCTAAGTAGCTTTAATGACCTGGAATGGCAGGAACAGGTTAGGGCAGAGAGCAGATACTCCTGATCCATAGCAAGTAAGGCTCACCAAGGAGCATGCAGGACAGAGCACCCCAACTCCCCCAGCTGCCTGACCCCAGCTGGCCTGCAGCTGTAGCCCAGCACCAAGGCTGGCAGGAGCTGCTTTGAGGCTCAAGATGAGTTTCTCCCAGGCCACATCTGCTCTTGGAGGCAACAAACCCATACTGGTCAGCAGAGGAACAGTCAGCTTTGAGAGCTGCACTCTTGGTGGTAGGACTTGATTCAAAGGGGAACAACAGCCAATGTGCTAGAAGAGCTTTTCTCATCTTCCCTCTCCCTAACTTCACTTAACAAGGAGAGATTTTCTGGATTATTATGTTTTCAAAGGAGCAAACTAGAACAGCTGGGATCATGACTTTTTTCCCTTGCAGAGGAACACCAGTAGGGGCCACCACAAACCCAACAGAGCAGGTTTTCAGTCACATAGGCAGGTGTGTGGGTTCACCCACACCAAGGGGAAAAGGGACTGGAGACAGGATCAGGGCTTCAATTATGTCTTGACCAGTGTTTGAACAAGACATCAAAGCAAGCTTCATCACTGGCAGGCTTCAGAATCTCTTTATGTATTATTCAGTTTTAACTCCTCTCTTTAGGTTGAAGTTCATTATTATACTCAGAAGAACACAAGTGAAAAAACAGTAAATAATATTGCAGTGTTTCCTGGGCATCACATAAAGTGCTGTGGCATTCAGCAAAGAGAAATCCCAGTGAATCTTCACTAAGAGGCTGAGGTTAAGCTGTCATCCCTACATCCTCTTGCAGTTCACAATAAAGCCTCATCTACTCATGTCAAATCCCATTTCTGATAGGAGAAACTAACAGAGGCCAGCTGTTTTTCCTCTGTTTTCTCCCCAGTTAAGTCATCACCTCAAACTCCTATATATACAAAGGCCCCATCCTTATACTCATTGCCTCCTTAGAACAACTACTGGCTGATGAAAGTACAGGAAGAACATGCAAGAGGCCACATCCGTACCCCCAAACAAGACTCTTTCAACTTAAGAGTTATAATTTGTCACTGGACTAACAAATGCAGCTCAAGCCAAGACTTATTTCAGAGCTTATACACACCAACATAAACTCCACTCTGAATTGGATTAAGCTTTTGCTTAATCCAAAAGAAGCTTTCATTAAAAAGCCATGTTTTTATTTCCTGAGCAGGAAGACTTTCAGGCAACATCTAGAACTTCTGTAAGCAGTCTGCACTGTTCACCTCATTAATATACTTTTTAAAGAAACCAAAAAACCACGAATCCTCAAGCCAGGCTCTCTGGCACTGCTTCTGGATCTTGGGTGGGGATGCTTACCAGAACCAGCAGGTCCTTTCAAGCCCAAGCAGCAGAAATACCTCTTTGCCCCTGGCACTCCATAAAAATGACAACAGCAGCTTCAAGCAAGGCCAGATTAAAATCCCCTCCTCTGGTTCAAGCAGAAGCATTTCATTGCAGATGTCGTGGAGACTAACCCAAGCCTGAAGAGGTGCTCAGGTCTGGGCTGGGTGCACAGTCACAAACCCCAGCCATTGCAAAGCAAGCCCACCTTTCCAACTCACCTACAGGCAGTGCTTGGACTGGATAGGCAAGAATAAACAAACTGTAACAGGCTACTGCTCCCAGCTGTTTCTAAGTCATTCTTCTCTGTCTAGTTATGTGTTATTGACCATTATGGGTCACTAATTGACCACAGATTAATCACAGATTAAGGCCATGTAAATCAAGGTAAGAGTGATCAGCAGGAAGAAAGCGTACTCATGCTGTTTCCCAATTGCTTATGCTACATATTGGTTACTGAACACACCTGTGAGTTCACAGATATCTTCATTTTTTAGACTCTGATAGACCTCCCTCTGTCACTAGATTGATAGTCTATAAAGAAAAGAAAGAAGTGTGACAAAAGATTTTGAGTGTCTGAAAGGTTTCTGCAAAGAGGATCAGAGCATAACATCCTCCCTATTCACCCGGGACAGACAGTGCAGTTGGCTTAAAATGATGATAAAAAGAAATTGAGACTGGTTATTAGGGAACTGTGAGGAGGCGGTGATTGAGGGAAGAGCAATAATGGAAAAAACAAAGACAAATGCCCACCCCGGGTGTAAGGACCAGAACAGGTCACCTAGAGGTGCCCACCCTGTCAGTCCCTGGAGGTTTTCCAGAAGGAATGACACAAATGTGTGCTGGAATTGCACAGAGACTGCAAGGAGCTGGGGGAGAACCAAGGGGATGATAGATATCAGTGTGTTTTTTCATGGTGACATTACTACCAGATTTAATTCACCTTTTTTTTGTTTTACAAGTGCTTTCACCAACAGCCATATATCTATTAGAGAGCCGACAGGAGATTAGCACTTAAAGGAAATGCATTCACCAGAGGTGAATGGCAATCTAAGACATTTCAAAGCTCTGAAGAGAGGTGGAGAAGCTCTCAGCCTCAACAATTCACCCCTGCCCCATCTCATGACTTAAACTACCACCTTGACAACACCTCCCACCTTTCAAAGCTAAGCAAAGACTCATTCAAAGGCATTTAACAGGGTTTTAGGAACAGGGACATTGTAATTTCCTTTTTGATCCAAAGAGTCAGAGGGAATAAAGGCTTTCTCCACCAATTTCAGCTGCCCAGATACCTTTTACTGGATGGCACATGACAGAAAAGGGTAATTCCTTTGGTATTTTGTTGTTCAGCCGTAAAGAACAGTATTTTGAAAGCGTAACAATTATTTCTCATCAGGTCAGTAAAATACGGATCATGCTGGGGTTTTTATTGACTCAAGAATAGTACAACTAAGCTCTTTTTTCCCTGTTTTATGCTCATATATGCTAATCCTTTAAAATGAACTTTTATAGAAGTTACTTTTGTTTGTTTAACTATGAAGTTAAAGAAATGGTACCATAATGCTCTGGATAATGCATAACAGCTTTTATCCACAGATTTTTGGCATCTCTGTCCTTAAAGTTGTCACAGAAAGCAATAGAAAATATAAAAATAAGACCAGGAATTTCTGAAAATCTTTTATAGTTCATTAGTGACCAGATCTTTCCAGTATCTCCTAAGACTTATGGAATTCTTTCCACACATTGGTACTGGCTGCACTCCACAAATGTAACTATTCAACATACATATTTGCTCTGTTTGGTCATCAGTTTCTTAAAAGCAATTATTCCATTCAGGAAAAGTCCAGTTATGAACCTATAATACAAGAACCTTAACCACATAACAGTGGCAAATTTCAACAACACTTTGCCTAAAACCCAAAGATGTATTTTAGACACACCCTGACAAGAAGTTAAAACCCAGTCTCGATGGTTCAAAACACTCAGTAGCGCCCTTCTGTATGTCAGAAAACACTTCAATGAGTGTCTATGGAAACACTTCAAAAATCTGTACAGCTTTTAATCCAGTAACAAGGAATAATAATTTTAAATATTTTATGCATGTCTATGAAATCAGTTACATCACACAATTCATACATAGAAGTAGTTGAAGAGTTGGGCAATTCTCTGGTGACACAGAGGACCGAGGTGCACCACAGCTCCCTGGTTTCTCCCCCTAGTAGCTAATGTGCCTAATGAGAGACTGCTGGCACTGAGAACTTTGATATAGGAAATCCTTTATGTGATTGAGCACAGAGAACAAGCTCCCAGCTACCAATCAGCACTGTAGTAGGCTGTTTATTTTTCTTTTCATTTTCTGTTTAATTGAAACGAAAGAGTAACTGATTATTCAAAGTGGCAGAAAATTTTAAAAAATCTTAGCTTAAACACAATACTTTTTCAAATGGGGGAAAATGCTTAACACTGGCTGTACTATTTATTCTGGCTTCTTAAAATAGTGACCTGATCCTTGAGCAGAGATGGTCACAGGTAAAGCAATTACTTTGACTAGATAATGTATAGAGAAATGATTAAAATTTCATCAACCCTTTAAAATAAATGTTTGCTATTTCAAGGTGAAAATGGAAAATCGTCTTGGTGTTGACTGATGCCATTTCCATTGCCCATCTGTGGTTGCCTAGTTTCAGCATTATGCAGTGATCACGTGAATTAATTCTCACAAAATGGTCTGACACATTATATAACAGTTAAACAACAAGCACTCGGACTAAATCTTCCATTAATGAAGTATTTGAAGGCCTTGGCCATCAACAAAAAATAGTAACAGGCTCTAAGTCTGTATGATAAGTGGGGAGGAGACACCAAATGTGTATTAAATGAGAGCTGAAACTTGACTTCATTGCAGAGTCTTCACCTCACAGCAGGCCATTGCCAAAAGTTATGTATGACTACAAGGTCACATAGAGCTATTAAGAGTTAAAGGAACAAATTCCCATTGATATTTAGCATCTATTTAAAATCTGAATTGTGTCTTCTTCAACTAGAGGGTAGTGACAAATCACAGAATTAAGTTTCCTTAACTTAACTTGCCTTAACTTGTGGAGTTTGGCAGTAGTTTGACAGACCAGTTGTCGGACAGGACCTTCGCAAGTAACTGATACTAAACCTACAAAGTCTTTTTCATGCCAGGGATTTCTCTCCCATGGTTATGTGTCCGTATTTCCCTGAAGGGGATGCAGGAGAAACGGGGGAAGAAACAGGACCATACACACCCCACAAAGGTGTGTTATGAACTGTGCAAATTAAGCCAGAATCATTTGGAAGGGGCTTCTGGAGGTGAATGAGTCCAATCTCTTGCTTACAAAAGGGACAGTTTCAAAGTTAGGCTAGGTTGCCTTGACCAGTTGAGTTTTGAAAATATCCAAGATCAAAGATTCCACAACCTGAATGACTTCCAGCACTTAACCACTCTCACGACAATTTTTTCTCCTTATGTCCAATAAAAAAATTTCTTTTATTGCAACAAGTGATAACTGTCCCCGTCCTTGTAGTGTGCACATATAAGAAGTATTTACCTCCACTTTCTCACACACATCCATTATGGTTTGGGGATTAGACTGGCCCCCCAGCCTTCTTTCTTCCCTCTGACTCCTCATATGCTCTGGTCCCCTAAATATTTCACTGGATTTCTGCTGGATTTCCCTTTCTGATCTCTCAATAAAGCAGTTACAAAGAAGTGACAGATCAAGGACCAAAAGTCATTATTAATCTGCTTTGAACATTTTAGTGGTTTTCACACTGACAGAACAGAGAAGCACCAACAAATCTTTCTTTGAATAAGCAGTGATCATAACAAAGTACCCCAAAAGGCATGCTCTTCTTTTCCTGCAACAGTGAGGTTTGTCAATGACTTCAGTCTCATTGACCTCTTGCTAAGAGCCACCACACTTGCCAAAAGTCTTCTACCATAACAGAGAAAAAAAATAAATCTAATTGCACTGTAAAAACAATCAAGAGCCTTCAAGACAGCATTTGGATAACAACCAAACTTGCTGGACATGAAGAGTTGACTTCTTTTTATTATGAGTTGTAACAGACACCTAGCAAGTTCAACAAGAATTCACATAAAATATTCCAGCAAGTCTAACATATAAGACAGAAGGATTACAATACTAGATAAATAATCTGACTGTGTAGAAGAGATTTTTTATATTTGTATCTGTGTATGTATGTGCCAGTGCACATATGTGCACTAAGCATTTTCGCAGGCTTAGAAGAGGGAAAACCCAAAGACTGTGTTCTGACTGATTTTACAGGAGTAGTAATCTCTTGCAAATAAATACAATTTAACTGTCCAATCCACGACTCAGCTCCATAAAGCCATCTGTGAAACAGCATTTCTCCTCCCTCCCAATAAACAACACATGACCTTCCACATTGGTGCTTCTCTTCACATGAACCACCTCACTATCAGGAGTCTGCAAAAAGCATGAGGCTTCAAACTGACCTACAGCAAACGAAAATCATGTAGCAGTCATTTATGGTTTACAAGTAAAATACTTTTGAGTGACTTACTTAGCAAGGGCATTTTAATGATTTTAAGTTAGCAGCGTGCTAACTTAGCTAAATTAAGCTGGCAAAGAGAACACACAAGAGTGTATAATGCTAAAGATATCATAGTCAATGCACTCATGCTGTTTTGAGGCATAGGGAAAATGCCTGTACAACAGAAATAACTTTCACACTGGTAGAAAGGTTGTCAAGAGATTACAGAGCACTGTAATATGTGTCCAGAGAGGAATTCAAATATGCAGCTTCCACCATCTACTGCCTAACCAGTTTGGCTCATGAGAGTACAAAGCAAACGCCTCTGTTTCCACCTCATGGGTTTCCACTTCAACTATCCATCTTCCCAATGATACAATCAATAAACAGTTAGGTGGCTTCCTCTTTGCTGGAACTGGATGAGGTATTTTTCAAAGTCATTTACAAAGCAGAATAAAATGGAGAGAGTTTTAAGATAAGACTACAGATAATTGCAGCAAATTCTTCTCTGCATCCCAAGCAAAAATGAGCAATAATGTACAATAATTCAGGTCAGGTGACAAACAGCAAGTTATCATCACCCACACTTCCCAAGGTCTCGCTGTCTAACACTTAGCACCTGTTTTGACTGGTCCTGGAAACATCACTTTTTTGAGCATACTCTCCCAAGAACTGCTAGAGCAGCAAAGTGGTAACAGCTTGCACCAGCTGGTTCTAGCAACAATGCAGATATAAGTTGCTGAGGGGAGGTGGGACAAAAAGCATTCTCTACCAGTCAGCTGAGAACTGAAGAAGGAAACAAAGTCCAACAACTTGCCGTAAAAGACACTGTACCTTAAAATACCCAGAACATTTACACCTCCATAGCACAGGTACCTGTAAGTGTTCAAGTTCTTTGCTCAAATTTAATGAATAAATGATACTTCTGTCTTGCAATGATTTATAACCAAATTGATCATTATTAATGAAATTGATCATTATTAATGAAAAACAGGGGTAGGCTGATCCTCTTAAAAAATGCAAAAGGTAAAACAGGTACAACCATAACATGTTCCCTCAGAGAAGATGCAAGAGGCAAAGACACTACCAGTGACAAGGTCGAAAGGTGAGCAGAGGTAAAGATACAATTGTGGCCAAAAGGCACCCTCCATTTCTCCTCCTTCACTTATTACCTAGAAAGAAATACCAAGATCTAAGCCTGCAAGGGAAAAGAAATACTTTCAGTTTATTATTTTAGGTCTTGAAAATGGAACTCTGCTGAATCTGAGCATCACTGAGATCTATGCCAGATCAGTAATTATCTTTGCACACGCCCCCCTCTGAAAAATGGCCTTACTAATCAAAACACATCCAAGTGAAATTCTACAAGGAAAAAAAAAAATCTAATTTTGCCTGTCCTGAATCAATTTCTGGCTCTCCCAGACAGTGAAAGTCCCTTTTCCTAGATTTATTTTAGGAGTATTGAAACAGATTACAAAAACGTTCCTCAAGTGCAGGACAGAGAAGTTGCTGGTACTCATGGGCAAAAGTTCAATTTTTCATTTTTCTCAATTTCTACAACTGCCAAAAGGTATGCAAATTAAATTTCTACTTCAGTTTATTGCTTTAATTAAACAATCTGTATCTTCAGCTTACATAACAATTATATACTTGGTAAGCAGATGCAAAAGCTAACACACAAGTTGTAGGATGTCAGACTTAGGGCAAGTGGCAGAAGAAGGGGAAAAAACATATCAGGATACAGTGTATTGCCATAAATCATTTTCACAAAGCAGTCACAAAGAAAGCATTTATCTGAAACTGAGTAATTTAGTGCTGTGCCTGTCTGCTTTCCAGCTGCAAATTAAACTCTAGCACAGAAAAGAATGTACTAAACCTGTTCCAAAATGACCAGATGTGCACACTCAAACACCATTCACACCACTCTGGTGAACAGCTGGAGCCAAGTTTTGACAAGGGCAACACTGCAGTTTAGTAGTGATAGACAATATAATGTGAATTATAACTAAGTGATACGCTTCAGCCAAAAACAAACAAAGAGCTAGGGACACTGCAAGGATCCTTTCAATAGCCAGGGAACACTAATGCTAAATTCAACAGGCAAAATCAGCACTGACCTCTTACAGCAACACATGGAGACCGAACAGCTGGGGAGCAAAAATCCCCTAACAACTACTATTTAGATGAAGAGACAAGTGCACTTCTGACACATCTCCCAGTCATCCCCCCTTGCCACTCCTCTTGTCCCACATTGTGGTGTAGCCTCGGAGCATGCAAACTGACTTTATTTTTAGTGCAAGTAAACTCAGACATGTGCTCCAGGAGCACACAAAGCAGCCCAACCAAAGCTAATTTGACATGACCCTCCACCCATCAGTAAAGTGTTCAGCAAGGACACTGGGACCTTATGAACAGTGGTTTCACTCTACAGAACCAACCCTAGTGAGCCACACTACTGACACAGCCACCTCTGGCTGCACCTACTGGTGTGCACAGCTCTACCCCATGCAGACCTGGACCTCCTGCAGAAGAGCCACAGCTCCCATCAGGCCCAGCAAGAGATGAGGGTTTCAGCTGCTGGGCTGCACGTGGTATGTTTCCATTTTGACTAAAAATATCATAGAATGGTTTGGGTTGGAAGGGACCTTAAAGATAAATTAGTTCCAACCCCACTGCTGTGGACAGGGACACCATCCACTAGACCAGGTTGCTCAGAGCTCCAGCCTGGCCTTAAATGCTTCCAGGGATGGGGCATCCACAGCTTGCTCTGGGCACCCTGTTCCAGTGCCTCGCCCCTGTCACAGTAAAGAATTTTTCCTAATATCTAACCTAAACCAACTCTCAGTTTGAAGCCATTCCCTCTTGTACTGTCACTACATGCCTTGTAAATAAGCTCTCTCCATCTTTGTTGTAGGCTCCCTTCAGGTATTGGAAGGCCACAATTAGGTCACCCCAAAGCCTTCTTGTTACCAAGGCTGAACAAACCCAATTCCCTCAGCCTTTCTTCACAGCAGAGCTGCTCCATCCCTGTGATCAACTTGGTGGCCCTTCTATCTGAATAAGCTCTCTAGAAGCTCAGAAGTTGTGCTACAACTTGTTCAACACTACCATTTTAGCATCCCTTGATTGTTTTACTTGTTCATGAAGTCTGCTCTGCCAAACCGAAACACAATTTAAAGAGAGAACTACATAAACTAATTCAAATTAAAAAAAAGCATCAAAAAGCTAAAAGGCCAGAGTGAAATGAGTCATAATAACTTGACTCCCTTGTGACATAACTTTTACCTTCTGATTTTTTTATACTTCACATGCACCATTTCCTTGGCACAGATAGTACTCTGAACCCTGATCAGCTATTCAAGCACGGCTGGGGAACTATGGTGGGTGGAGAGGGATGTACCATAAAAGCAAATTAAAAACTAAATAAAATACTTTCTTTAGCTTTCCTCATAAGCAAAACTGCCTCTGGAACTTTGAAAACCTATGCTGAGGTTTACACAGATTTATCACCTATGTGATTATTGTGTGCAGTATATACCTGAGCAGCTTATGCTTTTGGTTAGGTTTCAAAGAAAGACAAATCAGATTTGCAGCAGTCACTAGCTAAGCACCCAGAATCAGAGACTACTGAAATGACTTTTTGTTTGTAAACTCTCATTTTCCTGCTCATTTTATTTATTTGCTAGCCCAGTTGCTTAGAGAGAGTTAATTCAGATTTGGAAAAAAAACCCCAACCATAGCCACCACCTTCACCCATGGGGCCAGGAAGTGCTTCCCAGAGCTGGCCCTGCACACCCCCTGCCAGAAGCAGTACACTGCCAGGCAGCCCAAGCACAGGTTCTCTAACCTCACCAGCCCTGCAGGATTCCTCAGGATGCTGCTGAAGGCAGCCAGGTGAGGCCATGCCTGCCCTGGTGCCTACAGCCCACCCTCACTGCAGAGAGAGGGAGGGACAAGTATGAGCTCCCCAGACCCCCCAGCTCCTCAGAAGGGCTCTCCAGCTTCCCTCAGATGTGCACCTTCTCACACAGACTTGTGCCAAAACAAGTGTGGATTGCTGGAAGCATGTGGGAGATCACGTGCAGGTTTAAAATACAGCATACACATGGTCAAGAGTGATCAGATGCACCTATTTCTGCTTACTAGCTACACACGTGCTGGCAGATTTGGTATACAGTTGTTTTAGTTAACTGATAATTATTGAAGGTGTTGGAGTGCATTAAAATGATGGGCTCTTCATTCAAACCAAGTATGACTTTAAACTGATCTATTATTTATTCTCCATCTTTTAATAAATTAAAAAACTGAGATTATGCATCTTCTTAAAACAGACCTGAATGTTGTATGCATGACAAAACCACATGCAAAGTTACCACAAAGCTATCTATAGCTTAGTCAACATGTTTTAAGTGGTCACTGGAGATTCAACTGAAAAATAAACTTGCAAAGCAATAGCAGCAAACTTGCATGGGGAACAGTCACTGCTGAGGCCTCAGTACCCACGCACTTTCAGAAGAGAGGAGGTGACTTCAAACCAACTCTAACCTGATCCCATGAACTGAGCAACCCTCAATGGTGGGAATGTCCCAAGTGCCCTCCTGGAGGGCAAATTTCAGTCCATTTGCATCCAAAAGGAAACCAGGTCATGGACTCCAGGACTGCTCTGAGATTTGAACCAAAGCACAGTGCACAAGGATAAACGAGATTTGCTCCAGAGCCTCATTCCTGGGTCAAAAATAAAATGCAAATGCAGAAAACACCCACCATCTGTTACGGCAATCTACTTGACTATGGATTTCCCTTTGCTCTCTACACTGAAAATATTTGAGCTTATACATTCCTCTGGTACCATTTTCACTGTGAAATAGTTTTGCCTGCAGTTCAAAAGAATTACAAGAATTCGGTTCAGCTTCACAGCTCTCAGTTTTCAGCTTTGCCTGGTGACTCCAGCTCCCATCAGTTTAGCCCAGCTGGGGAGTACAGAGGGCCACCTCCTCGTTATCCCCCTCTCTCATTAAAAGGTTGGCTTATTTACACACTTGTTCATGATTCCTTCCTCTTCGGAGTGCAGTACTGGGTGCAGCTACTGCAATGCAGTTGATTTTAGGAATATATCCTTTAGGAATATATCTGAAATTTTCTCTGTAGAGAGGCTGAAATAACACATTGCATTAAATGTACCAGACAAACCTTTTTCAGCTGAGTAAAAATAGTACTTTAATGATGATTTGCAGTCAGTCACACTGCTTGACCAAAGTAAAACAGGGTACCAGGGGGTCAGAAGGGGCTCTTCACCTACCATTTTGTCAATAAGCTTACCAGCAGTAGGATAGTACTTTTCTTCATGGGTAACTGTCTTCCAGGTCATCAGATAAATACTTTCATAGATCTCTTTCAAGAAAAATAAACCTTTGAGCTTGATAGTTCCATTTATTTATCTTTCAGGAAATTAAGAAAAAGAAAAGCAGCACAAACAGTAATATTTAATAAAAAACCATTTTAACATGTACCTTAAAGTCTGTCAAACCCTGACTTAGCTAGTATGCTCAATAATAATCTGTATTCCTCGCCACAGCATGTGTTCAATTGCACACTCAAAAAAAAAAAATAATCCCAGAATCACAGGATCAATTAGGTTGAAAAAGACCTCTGAGATCAGAGAGTTCAACCTATGAACACCACCCTATCAACCAGACCATGGCACTGAGTGCCGCATCCAATTTTTCCTTAAACACCTCCAGGGATGGTGACTCCACCACTCCCTGGGCAGTCCATTCCAATGCCTAACAAATCTTTCCATGCAGAAATTCCTCCTGATGTCCAACTTGAACCTCTGCTGGCACAGCCTGAAGCTATGACCTCTTGTCCTGTCGCTAGTTACCTGGGAGAAGAGGCCAACCCTTGCCTGGCTACAAGCTCCTTTCAGGCGGTTGTAGAGAGCAGTAAGGTCTCCCCTGAGCCTCCTTTTCTCCAGGCTGAACACCCCCAGCTCCCTCAGTCACTCCTCATATGCCTCACTCTCTAGAGCCTTCACCAGCTTCAGTGCCCTTCGCTGAAAGAACATGCAAGTGTCAAATTTTCACATGCTCATGCCTGGGTACAACGTCCTGGTAAATGAGCATTCAAACATTCTGATGAAAACTGAGCTGCATTCTGTACAAAAAGCTGTGTTGCATCTACATTGTTCCTACTGTTTAAAAAAAAAATTAAAAATTATACATAGGTAATCAGATACTCAGGAGTGTGACTAACTTAAAAAGTATGTCCAGCTCTCCAGCTCTTTTGACAAATTTGACAGCTGTTCTGGCATACATCTTTTCTGCCCTTTTCATCCCTTCTTTCTTCTCCATTTTCACTCTAACAGATGCTTTTATTCTGTTTTGGGTTTTTTTTGTTTCTCCTCCTCTCTTCAGTGGCAGCATTGGGGGGAGGGAGGGAGGGAGGAAGCGTAGGGTGCTAATGCACAAAGCAGTGCTTGTTAAAAACTGGACATATCCAGGCAACTCGCCAAATTTAATTCCAAAGACCCTGCTTGTGATTCGATGCTAAAGCGGAATATAGCATTGTTCTATCTGTCTGTAGGACACCGTGTCTTCTGTGGAAGAGGAGTTCAAAACAAAAGGACAAAAAACAGCTTGACACTCCCCCCAGCCTCCAAACACACACTTCATTCCAGAAAATACCATATTCATTGGCCTTCAGAGTTGTTAGAAATAAATCAAGCAGGAAAAAAAAGGGATTATCTCTCAAACATGATGAAAAAACATTATTCAAGTTCACAGCAGATATGGTAAAAGGCAAAAAGAGTAAAATTCTGCTGCTTTTATTAGATCTGTTACATTCAACCTTTGGATTTGGACCTTTTTGTAGTGAAAACTGTTGATGAAGAAGAGATGTCAGAGTCTGACCTGAAAATACCATGACGACTTGTGTCCTTGGGAAATGGAAAGCATTGACACAGCTTCCCAAACTCTTCTGAGCCAGACTGTGAATTCCATATTAATTTCATGAGGAATCATTACATAAGGCTAGAAGAGAGGCTGTTCAGGTGAGAAAGTGCTCACACATGTAAATCAGTGGCTCTAAAGCTGAGATTACTTTATTAAATGAAGGAGGAAGACAAAGAGAAATTAGATACACTTAAAATTGTAGTGAGTAATAGTCACACACTTTCCCTCTCACAGTTTGCCATGTAGCCCAATTTCTCCCAACAGATGTTAAACCATAACTCAATTTAACAGTGGAAAGAAGTACTAAATTGTGAAATGGGCACAACATGAGTTTAAATTCCAGATGATTTATGCCACATTGCATTACTAGCATTACGTATCCAAAATAAAATGCATATACTGACATCTATGGCAGTAAAAATATATTGAACTACAGACAGAAGTTGCATGAAAAGATAAATCAAGATTTAACTGACAGGGTCCCAAGCACAAATTTTAACTCACTTCCCGTTTAGACAATTTTTTTTCTTTATTAACCTCATGTGCAAGAAGTGCTTCTTTTCCCACGACTTTCCCCTCTTCCATGTGCAGCCTTTCCCATCTCTGCTGTAATCCCCCTGCTCATCACCCGCTCCCTCTCCTCTTTAACCCAGGTCACTCAGTCACCAGTGGAGCAGGGACCAGGGCCTCACAGCAGATGTACCTCTTCCCTGCTCCAGCTGCAGGGTCTCTGCCTTCATTTGAATGACCACTGACGGAGTATACTAACTTGACTTGCAGAGCACAAGGGAAAACTCATCTTTAAAGATGGGTAAACAAAGAGGAAGGGACTGCATGTCTCAAGACCAGGAAAGAGTAGAAGAGCTTCTCCATTCAAGAGTAGCCAAGCATACGAACTCCAGGAAATGCAGCTAGTCTTTTCAAAACCCTAAACCCTGTCAGCCAGCTCTTCTGAGTCACGAAGCAGAGGCTGAGGTCCCTGTGTTGTCTGGATGACCATGGAACTCAGCCTTCCCATGTAAACACAGAAAGCAATAACAGGCTGGTTGGCAGCTTCACATTTCTGAAGCTCCAGAGATGGCAGAACCCCAGAGAGCTTCAAATCAAAATTCTGAAGTGGCAGTAGACTTCTCCAGCGTGTCTTTTTTTTTTTTTTGCTTAGTTTTTGGGGGTTGTTTTGTAATTTTGCTTCAGTTTTCTTCTGTCTCCTCTAAAATGATAAAAAACTCTAAGTCTTTTATATGTAGACAAGCACACATAGAAAGACAGGGAGGAAAGTGCTGTTAGAGTGCTGGAAGAAAAGTAAACTGCAGGAGAAATCTACCCTTAGTTTCTTAAAGGCAAGGCAATGCCTTTTCCTCAGCTACAGCTCATTTGGCCTTCCAATATTCTCCTTTATGGTTGCAACAGAAGAAACCAAAGGGACGGGATTTATGAGCCTTTTCAGACATCACGCTTTTGGAAAGTGCAAACACACACACTAGCTGATAATGCTAAGAATAAGTATGAATCAAATCTGCAACTCTAAGTCACGTGCTTTCCACAGAGAAACTTCTTCAGCATCACACTCCATTTAGGCACTGAAACATTTTGAAGAAAATAATTACCCATAAAGTACCTTGAATAAGTAAACAAATGAAAGAGAAGTGGGCCAAAAAAATGCAATTCACTTGCTCAAAGCCATAAACCCAAGAAACAGGTACAGCTATGACTTCAAATTCATGTAAATCACATGAGGCTGGCGGCTACAGCATACTGCCTTCATGAACAGCTTAGCATTTTGCTAAGTCAATATGCTTGTTCTTATTAAAAAAAGCTCTTAGGAAGACTCTCAAGAACATTTTAATCAGACAGCACTTTCTGTAGTCAAAAACATAATGCTTTCTCAATAATGTTAATGCGCAAGACTGACATTAAAAAGCAAGAGTGACTGAAAGGGCTTTACAGTAACCCTACAGATTATTCAACTGCTGCATAAGACTTGTGTTCCTCAATGTTCAATACACGTAAGATACACCAATCCCTCTCACTGCCCGTTAGGACACCCTGCTCTTGACAATTTCAGCTATGAGGAAAACTTGCATGTTGTTTTCTCAGTCTAGTAAAGTTACACACTCCTATTTAGTGTCACATTTAAGGAAGGTTAAACATCACGACAAACAAACCACCTTGCAACTCCTGTGTTCCAAATTCTAACCAACCTGGCTGTTAAGGCATCAAGCTTTTTGGCAAGCCAAGAGTTAAGAGAGCTGTTGCACACAAAGTGTTCATTTAGAGAGGTCGTAAGTTCTGCATCCTCAAGCATTTTCTTAAATAGCCCATTTTGTAACAGGGCACTTATTTCCCAACCTGTCTCACAAAATAACTTAGTTGTTCTTCAGTAAGTCTACTGGACTCTTAAAACAAACTACCTTGTGTAACTTTGATAAGATGGTGCACTTTAAAATATTATTTGCTGTTGCCACAGCACAGGTAGCTCGCAGATTAGACAGCCCCTTCACACATTGCTGGGCCAACGTTTTACGCAGTGGAAAAACCCAGCAGACTGGGCCATCATTGATAAACAAACCCATGAAACAGTCCCTGCTTTTAAACAGTTAACACCCTGGGCTTCTGTTCTACAGGGGCACACTCACATACCAAGTCTTCTCTCACATGTTTAATTGTTGTATGTTTATAGTTGTACAGGGTATGACAGGTAAATGACTCAGCAGACACTGCAAAAGCCCCAGTTATAGAAGCACAAGGTGACAGTTCTCAGCTATTTTTCTTTTATAACCACGTAGATGGTAGGTATGCAACAGAAAAATCTATTTTTGATCATTCAGACACTTAGAGAAAAGATACCATCAATAAAACTGAAGGAAGTTGCTTATTGTTGTCTTCTCAAAGGATACATTTCTGGCAATACAGAGGTATCACAAAATTTTTTCTTTTAAAGAAACTGAACAGTCACTACAAAGCAACACTGCTGCATTTATAGTACCACTTTATTTTAAAAAGGCACAGTTTCTGCCACCTAGCTGCTACATGTAGGTTTAGGTATGCTTATATCTAAAGGAGTTTCTGCATTTCAGAGATGAAAGTTTATTCACAATATAATGCAGTTTTGAAATAGTGAGTGTATTACAGCATTAATTGATACCATTAGATGCACATACAAGGGGAGCTATCTATAGAAGAATTATTACCCAGGAAGGCTGCAGTAAAAGTAATTGCTAGCACTTCATTACTGAAAAATTAACTCATATTTGGGGGTGTCTCTGCGTTTTTACAAAAGACTGAAAAATGCAACTCAGAAAAGCCTGCTCTCCTGCAGTCCTGGCAATCAGTACAATGCTTCCCAAACACATACGTGACTGTTAGAAACCTTGGTTTTAATTAATGTATTTTGCAACTATGAAACAGCGTAAAATTTGAAATTATAGTACAATCTCCACCACAGATCAAGTTGTTTCTTATTACAATTGGTTGCTAGATAGAAAACAGTGGTAACAATAGAATTGCAAAAATAAAGTGTTGTGTGGTTCTGGGGGGAAAAAGAAAAAAAAAAGAGTTCCAAGTCAAAGTTTGTATGCACATTGCCCCATTACTAGCCTGAAACATCTGTTAGAGGCCAGTAACCACACTTTCACAAATAATTTCTCTACATAAGCTTAATCATTGGTATCCAAATTGCATTGTACTTCATTTCCATGGTGGTGATCTTCAATCACATTTCCAAGATCGTGCTCATAGCATAAATCATGTTTTGTAGATTTCATTATAATCAGAAGTTGTTTCCTGGGTTATCACATACCAGTGCATATGTCTGTAATTACTTACCTGAAAAAATGAAGCTAAAGAAGTCTTTCATTTGGTCTTTAACACAATGTTTCAGCCAAATAAAAATTATTCCAAGTCGTGCTTTATACACCACTCCAAACCATTTTTTTTTTGCTTCTAAGTCTAACACAAAATATGACTTTTCCTGACCATTAAAACAAGTAGGCATTTGCAATAGTAATAAATCACTACTGCAAAGTCTCAAATCAGCTAAATTCTGCCTGCTGTGCATGGGTGTTTTCCAACATGTCTGTTAACACAAGCATGCACATAGAGACCCCTGAGCGAGCAGACTCCTTGTATGTTCTGCTGCCAAGTACACCAAGTATTGGCTCTCAGGCTCACAAGGCTGCTTGGTGGTGCATCTAAGGAGACACATCTATCAGTGCATTTCTGAACGGGGACAAATTTTCATACTAATAAGGATGTGACGCTAACAGATTGTACCCTGAAACACAGTTCTCCTCTGAGAATCAGTTATTTACATAAATGTGCATTTGGTTTTATGTTCTACCATATTTGGGTTTTTGGTTTTTTTTTTTCAATATGCATTTTATACTCACACTTGCGCCCACTGCCTCTCTGCAGCTTGCCATATAATGGGAAAGGAGAGGCCAACACCGAGCATGATGAGAAGACAACTAGTCCAGGCTTTCCAGAGAGGAGTTATCCACTTCAAAGCAATCTTCATTACCTTCAAAACTATTTAGCTTTGGAAGTTTCAGAGGAGTCATCCACTTCCATAATATTTTGTAGAAAACCACCCTCTAAAAATAATTACTGCTTTTATTTTTAAGCTCTTCACCCAAAACAAGGCAAAAGCAAGTTAACTCTCCTGTTCTTTGCAACAGTAAAACATCAGCAGTCTACAGCTTCCTCGTGAAGGAAAGCGTCAGGACAGGCTCTGATCTCTCCTCTCTGGTGATTGGTGACAGGACCAGAGGGAACAGCATGAAGTTGTGTCAGGGAAAGTTTAGACAGGAAAAGGTTTTTCACCCAAAGGGTGGGTGGGCACTGGAACAGGCTCCCCAGGGAAGTGGTCACAGCACCAAGTCTGAGAGAGTTCAAGAAGTGAACTTGATTGGACAACACTCTCATACGCATGGTGTGACTCTTGGGGCTGTCTTGTGCAGGGCCAGGAGCTGGACTTCAATCATCCTTGTGAGTCCCTTCAAAGTAGATCCTCATATTTCTTCTCATGGAAGAGTGAATTACTTCAGAACTTTAAAAAAGAAAATTACTATTTTTTGCTCTTATATTCCGTTGCAGCAGCCACCAATAAGTATCCAGTAAATTATGATTCTTAGCTTAAAATACAGCACAGACTCAGCCTGCTTTGGGTGATGAATTCAATAAAAATCACATTAATTGGAAGAAGCTCAGCTGAACTTAGAAACTTCAAATCAAAGATGCCTGCACTATATGTTCACTGAGGCTTTTTTATTGCACTGGACTTGTTAAAAGTTAAATTTGCCTCCATGGAGCCTTTTGTCAAAAAAGGCCTGTACCAAAGCAAATTGAAACTTATCAGGATAGCCCAATTAACACATAGTCTGTGGTGGAGAATATATAAACCATCTAGACAAGAGAGGCCAAAGCCTCTGTCATTCCTACCGTCACATTAATTACATTTACTGGAGACTGAACAGGTGGCAGCAGAGAGATTTGACAAAACAATTCCTTAGTGTGAAGCAGCCTAACACCTAAGGAAGTTGAACAAAAAGAAATCTATGCAATTATTTCACAGCACTGTAAATTAATTGCACTTCCAATTTTCATGACAGAGTTTTATTGGAATTTTGCAATTGTTGTAAAAATGCAGCACAAAACCTGAAAGGAAATTCTCCTTTTCCTTCTAAATTGGGGTTTGAGGACCACACACAGATTTTTCATTGACAGCTGCTTGTCCCAGACCGCCAAAGCCACAGTGGTGAAAAGAGGCTCTAGCAGTGGCTATAGGCAGCTTCTCTTCCCTCACTGGGGTACCTCCCTAGCTGGTTTAGTAAAGGACAGATGTTGTGCATGACCCAATTGAACACCCTTTTTTTTTTTGTTATGGCTTTGGGGAAGGAAGAGAATGTTGCACACAAAGTTCAGCGTTGATTAAAAAGCACTAACATTTGGCTGAGCAAACCCCAATTTAGCCCCCTGGGCCTGTCTGACCCACTAACCACTGCTTCCTAACTGCTCTGTTATGGCAAAGTTTGCCTGAAAAACGCAGAGCTTGCAGAGCAAAAGAATATGACCTTTACCTCAGTTTTGCAACACTTCCTTAATGACATACTATGAAAATCCCCATTCCCACACCCTCAAATTTATTGGTTTTAAACTACACATTTGTAACAAAGATGTAACAACTGATGGAGCCTCTTTAGTGACTGAACAGGGAATGCACTGAAGTATCAGACAGATATGACATCACTCAAATACAGACAAATAGCAGGATCTTGTTTCTCTGCATGGAAGAGATGGGGGAAGAAGCCCAGAGCATCTTGAAAATTTAAGATGTACCATCCCTGTGGTATGCTCAGTACTTCTCCTCCAGACAGCAAATAGGTACCACCTACCAAAAGAAGGGATTCCGGTTTTGTTTCCACAATTTCCTTTCAGATACGCTTCCTTAAAACATAAGTCTTTCATAGGCTCTGTAGGCCCAGGGTTTGCCTATAGCCTTTGTGCTTTCCTACAGATCTGCAACAGTAATCCCTGTACAAAGGAGAAGAGCATAAAAAGCAGGGGCAGGTAAAGTGCAACACATTTAGCCTTTTTTTGCCAAAGCAACAGCAAAGGTACTAGAGTTATGGAAGAAGAAACATGCTACCTACACTTGAACTGCTTCTTGCAATACCATCACCAAGTTTATCAAGATCTGGTGCCCAGCTCAAGTCCCAGATCTACAGCATGCATGAAAGCCGTCATCTTTTATTGTGAAATACAAAAA